>JAQFXN010002111.1:0-13414 GCA_034693365.1 Liacarus xylariae
CGTGCAAAACTTAAAATCACTTGAATAATTCTGCAAGAATTTGACAGAATTTAAGCAAATTATGATGAATTCTGTTGAACCTAACAGTATTTGACCAAATTTAGCAATTATTTTACAAAATTCTGTTATTTTTCTAGGAATTTAGAGAATTTTACAAAATATTCCTCAAAATTTCTAGGGAAGGGGTCCTCTTTTTTCTTCATCACAGGGGAGGGTGTATTTTTGGTAATTTTTCGGAGACCGGGGCTATTTAGGCTATACCCTCCATTATATATGTATTGTAACCCCTAATGAATTGTAACTTTCAATAAGTTACAATTTGTATAACGACTGTGCAATAGATTTGGCCACAGATCACAGATTCATACAATCGCGACATCTCTTACACGTGAACTCATATCCAATTCTTATATTGTATTTCACAACAATCGTTATAAACATTTCATATTTAATAAGAATTAATAATTTTGATTCAAATAAAATCATTTAATTATACATTAAATTAGATATTAATTTGATTCAAGCACTTGACGTAAGTTTAAATTAATTTGTTTTTATAAATTGCCTAAAAATTATTGACTAAATGAAAGCCAATACACAATCTCTGGGCTATAGACTGGACTCCGAAACGAGATTCACTAATCCCTTAATTACTTTTCCCTTTCCATTCCCTTAAGGAATAAACGAGAACAGGGATGTCCAGACTTGAAAATGATGAAATAACCACTTCTTAGGCGAGATATTGCCGAAATAATCAATTCAGGGTACTTTTCACATGTTTTATGAGGTCGATTAGGGGAAGGGGGTATTTTAATTGTTTTAAAATTCTAAGGGGAGCCGAAAACTCGTCTGATTTCATTGGAAGATTAAAGCTTTTTAGAAATCGAAGGGGGGAGGGGTGTACCAAAAAAATCAAAAACCCTCCCCTGATCGACCTCCTAAAATGATATGAAAAGTACCCTGAATTGATTATTTCGGAGATATCTCATCTATAAAAGTGGTGATTTCATCATTTCAAGTCTAGTCATCACTGAAACTGGAGTCAAATATTGATTAATAGGAAGGAAAGGGGTTGAAAGTCTATCAATAGTATGGACGACCTATCCTTTTGAGGGATCAGTTCAAAACATCCCTTATTGAACCAATTGATTCTCTCATTCAAAATCGGATATTCTGTAAAATCTAATCAGATTTGAAGAAATTCCTGTAAAATATGGTTATTTTCTTTTAAAATTTTGCTAAACTCTGTTTAAAAAAGCGTCAAAAGTTTAAATTCTGTTGAAAAGCACGAAATTCCATAAAATTCTTCAGCGAGATGTTCACCTTGCTAAGAAGTTATCCCTCGAATTCTTGAATTAATTAAACCCGATTTCAAAAATAATAGAATAATATTTTCTCAGAGGAATGTATTTTTTTTATAAAAATAATTTTTTCTAAAATATATCGCAGAATATGTCAAAAATAGCAACGAATGGACAATTGTTTTACTTTTGTTTCGGATCTAATTTATTGGCTCAACGAATGCATATTAATGTCAAAAGTGCTGTAAAATATGGAAATGGATTATTGAAGGACTGGAAATTGGACTTTTCCGGGTATTCTAAATTATGGTGTGGATCCCCGGCTAATATTGTGCCACAAATTAATGTATTTTATATTTTAATAAGATTTTTAATTAAATATTTTAGACTTTTACTCAAGTAAAGGATTACTACACGTATACAGTAGTTCGGGTAGTTTTTTATGCACCGAAATATTTCAGTTTCTGATTTAATAACTAAAGATTATTATAAAATCAACTTTTGTTTTGTAAAACCTTTAGGTTTAAGGACATTATGTATTCAATCACTTTTATAGGTATTTTCGAAATTAATGCGTGAAAAAGCAGAAGTTATTGTTATTTTTGAATTCCTTTCAATTGTTTTCGATTAAACCCCTTGTGATTAATCTTAAAGATATGATATTGGAGACAAATATTCCGCTAAAGAATACTTTTTAAAATAAATCCAGCTTAAAATTTTACTTAAAGTCTATAGAGTATTAAAGGTAGCATTAATATTGTGGATTATTTTTACCCTAGCAAATTTCGAATAAATCAGAATATTGGAAAATCTGATAGAGCAGTGTCTAATGTGATTTCATATTATGAATTTTTTAGTTACCGATAAGTAAATAAATATAATGTAATCGTTTTTAACTTTAAACAATTTAAATTAGTTTCTAAAAACAAAATGATCAAGTT
This sequence comes from Liacarus xylariae, assembly GCA_034693365.1. Classification (NCBI taxonomy): domain Eukaryota; kingdom Metazoa; phylum Arthropoda; class Arachnida; order Sarcoptiformes; family Liacaridae; genus Liacarus; species Liacarus xylariae. The sequence continues at coordinate 2,243 of JAQFXN010002111.1, forward strand.
ATTGTCTCTCATACGTCGTTGTCAAGTATTGGCATAATTTGTGTTCACTTTAGTTTTGATTAAAGACTAAATAACACTAATTGTTGATAAAGGAAACGGCAACAGTTTCCGAAACTCTTCAAAATACCACTGTTTGTGGTCAACAAATATAATTTCTGCTTATCGTTATTTCTAATTTTGTTTAATTGTTCTACTTACATGTATGGGTAAAATTTTTACTATGATTAACTAAAAAATTTTCTTATTATGATATTATTCCTTGATAACGCATCTTTGAAATTGAATACAAGAATTTTTTTAAATCAATTAAAAGAAACAGGTCCAAAAATAACGGTAACGTGTCTTAAAAATCATGCATTATTTCCAGAAAAACCTTATTATAATTGAATTAATTTTTGAAGCACAGTATTGAAAAATAAGTTGATTAATCATTATTTGATCATTATAGAATAATACAGTAGAGTACAGTGCTGAACAAAGAAATAAGCCACCTGAAGTGTTCTAATAACTTATATGACACAATTCAATGCTAATTTTATGACAAGTAGTTTTTTAGATACAGTATTCAGTTTTAAACTTTCGATTTTATCAAATATTTAACCAAAGATTAAGACTAAATATTTCAAAAACTAATTGTTTGCCATTTCAGGCCATGTACTGTACATTTATAGCTTATTTCTTTGTTCATCTCTTTAGTAGTGAATTTGTTATTAATAAATTGATTAACTATTTATCACTTAAGAGCAATGTTTGGGGAACTGTTTGGACAATAAGTGAATCAGAATTACAATATCTGGACAAACAAGAGATCGGATATAATAGAATTGAAGTCAATGTTTCTATTAATGGCAGCCCTGAAGATGTGATCAATTGTTATACTTATATTCAAAAACACGATTTAATGAGTTATTTGTTTGAATCGCACAGCGATTCCCAAATTCCAAGTCTGGTCTACAAGAAAGTGATGATTAAGGGTGCGATTGAACAACAATTACCCCAACATTACATCGAATTTATTAAATCGATTCCAGACAACGGAAACACCGATTGCGGACCAAAAGACCTTAATTTATGAACATTTAGTAAACATAAATCAATTGTTTCTTAATTTAATGGGTTTTAACCAAATTATATTTTAAAACGTTATAAAAAGAATTAATTTATAAAAATTATTTTTATAAAAGTGTTAAATATTATAGAAAAATATATTAAATTAAATTTAATTGAATCTAAAATCCGATTATTCTTTAAATACTTTGAGAGAATTTACGAATCAAAGCCGTTTCCTTTTGGACCTCAATTTGTTTCAATTCTTTTAACAACTCTTTTCGTCTATATTTTACGATTGCATCACATTTACAGAAGTGCTGTTGTGTTTGGAATTGAGGTCTAAATGTATCTCTTCTTTGATGTCTATCATTATATTCGTTTTCATTACTATTGCTTTGCCTTTGATTTCGGCCATGAAAGTGGACATCAGTTGCCATACTTTTAATGATCAGAACGGCTGCCAAATCCACGTCTTCTTTGAGACAAATACTGCCGAAAGCATTGCCCAATCCATCCCTGCGCTCAATAATGGCCGACACGACAAACATATTGGCCTCGAATTGACTTTGGATCCAATTTTCGACTACATGTCTATTGACCCCCTCCTTCTGGTCAACTCCAGTCAAATAGAAGTGAAAGGCTTGAAAGGGGACATAACTGGGAAAGAAGTAATGCTCTAATTGTCGCAAATCTGACTTTTGGAATGTCTTTTCAAAGCCGTGGTCAACAGAATATACGTTCCAAAGGAACTCTTTTGGGCCACAATTTTCACGGACCACTCCTCTCATCCATACTTTAGGTGATCTCTCGCTATTGAATGCATTGCAATAAACGGCCACATATGAGCCCACTTTAAACTGTCTTTGGATCTGTTGTTCACTTCTTGTGCTATACGTTCTTTGGAGGATATTCTCCATCCGATTATAGACATCCGATTTATTCGTTTCATATTCTCTGACTATAAAGTGATTCAACTCTATAACGCATAGTATTCTTAATTTTAGTTGTGTTTCCATTCAAAACAGAAAACTTTCAATATCTCTGACTGGAATTGAGTGAATCCACCCATTTATTAGTTTCAACTAAGTTAACTTGTAAGTTATAACAGTTTAGAAGTGTTACACTACTGTAGTGGCGATGAATTGTGAATAAACCTGATTTTGAGAAATATATATCGTCTCTTGTATTTACGAATACAAATAGTGGAATATTGTGGACCAAAACAAGTTTATACTGGATAAAATTCTTATTTAACTTAATAAAATTGGAGTATTTCACTAAAAATGAACGTTTCAGCGAAAGTTTCAGTTCATTTTATTGTTGCAAATACTTTCACGAAACTTTCAACTCAAAAATACTGTATATTTCATCTCAATATAACTAACGTCATCTAGGAATTTTGCAAAAATAGCTGATTAAATGTCTATAACATTTTTAAACTGCATTAAAATCATAGTTTAAATCCAATAGAATTTTCAATTATGGTAATATTGAAGTTATAATTGTCAGTTCAAAAATTTTCGAAAAGATTCTTTCAAAAGAATTTAAGAAAAAATCTTTATATTAATGTGATATTTTTAAAAATTTATCCAGATTTTTTCATTTTTATTTAAAACAGATTTAATGCACTTGAAGCATGGTTATTTGGACTAAAAACCAGTCTAAATCAGATAAAATTTGAATTTAAAATTCGAATATTTCACTCAATGTGAGTTTTATCAACACTAAAAGTTTCAATCATTTGTTAATTTCATGAAATTTTGCAACCTTGATTCTATTTCATATTATATAAATTCATATAATATTGTAAATTTTATATATTTTTTAAACACTTTGCAATAGAAATGTAGCACTAAATGTCCATGGTCATAATGGTCATAGAACACTGAACACATCGGTTCGCGTCAGACTATCGAGGTTAAGAAGCGTCGAGCACTGGCTACGAGGGTGGAGTGGATTACCTGGAAATACTGGTGCCCTAGACATTATTCTTTAACAACACTTTCCAACATTTCAATACTTCAATAATTATTAACAATAAATTATTTGTATATATGTTTTCTATTTTCAATAACAACTATAATATTTTAGGAACTATTACAATCGATAATTAACCAAGATGCTGTAAACTGTGTGTATTCAATATCAACCTACAAGGTCAATTGTGGTGTAGTTCGTTCAACTTATGAACACGAGATAACACTGTTATCCGTATGAATAAAATTCTATAAATATTTTGGAACTATTTTAGACTATAATAAACAGCAATTATAGCATCCCTTATGTGTATAAAAGATATAAAAATGAGAATTCGTGCACAGATAGGGTGCAGTAATACTATTCCAGCCTAAGCCCAGAGGAGATTGTCTGATGAAATAGAGATTAAAATCACTTCAATGTCAATCAATACAACCCAAACACTGGTCTAAAGTCTAATCAAAAATAATTTGCGGAAAATAACCAAAAAATAAATTTAAAACTGATTTTAGAGTTCAAGACATAAGACGTCTGAAGAAAATCAGAAATAATTTATTAATTATTAATTGAAATAAAACAACAAATCTGTGCAGAAATGGTCCGAAAGTTCTTTGTCGGCGGAAACTGGAAAATGAATGGCAATAAAGCACTGAATCAGGAGATAATCGACTTTCTAGTGAAGGGACCACTCGATGACAGCGCCGGTCAGTTAAGCCATTAATTATTTTAAGTACAATATTGTAATATCTGTTCCCCAATTGGTGGCAGAGGTTGTCGTTTCAGTTCCGAGTGTTTACTTGTCTGAAGTCAGACGTCTATTACCAGAAAGGGTTGGCGTTTCCGCTCAGAACTGCTATAAAGTAGCGAAGGGGGCCTTCACTGGAGAGATCAGTCCAGCGATGCTTAAAGACATTGGCATTAATTGGGTTTTGTTGGGACACTCGGAGAGACGGAATGTGTTCGGAGAGAATGATTCGGTAATTGAGTTCAATTGTTGTCTATTTATTACAAGTTATGACACAATTGGTAGAACAGATTGAAACCAATAAGAGATGAATCGATAGCATTACCTGTGCTTCCGACTAATGATTGTCACTATTTGTTTAAATATTTTGTAATCGATTGACAGAAATAATTGAAAGTAATTGTCATTTTTTGCCCACAAATCAGTTAATCGCCGACAAAGTAGAGCACGCATTGGATGAGGGCTTGAGTGTAATCGCATGTATCGGAGAATTGTTGGCCGAGAGAGAGGCGGGAAAGACAACTGATGTGGTGTTCAGACAAACCAAAGCTATCGCTGGTTTGCATAAAATTTGTGATAACTTTTTTCCAAAAATTATTTTATTTATTCTGTAATAACAGCTAAAGTCAAAGACTGGAATCGCGTTGTGTTAGCGTACGAACCGGTCTGGGCTATCGGCACCGGTAAGACTGCATCTCCAGCTCAGGCACAAGAAGTTCATCTACAACTCAGAGATTGGCTTAAGACTAATGTGTCGGCAGAAGTAGCGGAAAAGACTCGAATCATTTACGGGGGATCTGTGACCGGAGCCAACGCTAAAGAGTTGGCACAAGAGAAAGATGTGGACGGATTCCTAGTGGGCGGGGCTTCACTCAAACCTGAATTCGTCCAAATAGTTAACGCAAAGGCATAGAAAAGCAATTAATTTTAAAAATATTTTAGAGTTAAATAAATAGATTTTAGACTTTAGGTTAGGGTAAGAGTAATTTGGACTCAAAAGTAATAATCAATAAGTTTGTTGCGAATCATTATTTTATAGCAATTCGTGTCTCATTGCGTATAATCTGATTGTCTTTTGACATACAATTTGTGAGATTTTATTTTTAAGTCTATTTAAAGTAATAAAAACGAATTTATTTAACGCTTATTTTTTTCGGTCTCCAATTGATTAATGCCTTAATTTTTCCCCTAAATTCAAGGTTTCATTAATTGATGGCATATTTTATAGATTAAAATTACATTTTTAGCACTTATTACGTATTCATTACAAACGCTTAGTCATTGAATTATTTGTAATTAAATGATTAGATTTAAAAGTATTATTTAGTAAAGAATAAATTGATTGATGAAAATATTTTATAACAAAAATTCTGTTACAGAATATATAGTAATAATTGGTTCTCTGATCTCTCTCTAAATTTTTGTCAGTTTTTCTCGAGTTTTCTCTTTAGTCTTCTTTTATTTTAGAAAATAATTGATAACATTTTGGCTTATATTGTATTTTAAATAAGTATTTAAAAAAAATCTATTATTAGCCTGAAATGTAACCACACTTTAGTGGGAAATACAGTAAAACTCTGTGAACACCTCTAAAAACACATGCATTTAAATGACTAAAAACAGCTGCGAATTGAAGTGATCTTTAAATACATTATTGAAATGTTTTTAAATGTAATTTAAATTAAATACATTTTTAAAACATAACTTTGAATTTTAAACAAAATTATGATTTATTTAACGACAAATTAATTTTTTCGTATACTTTAATAACAATGACATAAATAAATAGAAAAATTGTGGAAAAAAACAATAAATAAAACGAGAATTTTATTACAATTTTGATGCAAACGTGAGTCTCATATCATATCAAATGATATTTTATTAATTTTATTATTTAATTATTTAAATTACGGATCAGAAGGTATGATAAAACTCCTGTATTTTTAGGTATTTTTTTATTATATAATAAAAATAATTAATATTTAGACAAAATATAAAACTTTTTGTAAACGATATCATCAGATAATCAGTAAATCATTTGATATAATAATTATTAATTAAGACATTAATTAACTGATAATTTATTTATTTTAAATAACTATACAATTATTTATACAAATATTGTATTAAAAATTTTGAAAAGAAAACGATTTCTACAATCAATTGATTACTTATTTATTGAGTTTAATATATATTTTTTTTTATTAAAACTTAATTACTTTTATTAATACAATATTTGTATTGAAGTCTATGTCTTAACAATTGAGAGCCTTATGTTTGACATAATATTTCACAACAGATATAAATGAATTGAAACTCTATTTATATAATTAATTATTAGACATAATCTAAAAGCTCTTATTCTAAACATTAAGAAAGTATAACAAGAATTGACGTATAATTTGTTGATAAAATACATTACCTTTTATTATAAGGTCTTTATTGCTGACAATCATCTCCTCATCTATTTGTCAAATAAAAGTCGATTACATGTAATAAATGTCTGCTTTTTGTACTCTTAAGAAGTTGACCATCAATTGTGAACAACACATGAATTGAGTGGGCGTTTGAAGCCATCCATACATACACTCAAAACATACATATATTTAATTGAATGTATCAGTGCTTTCAAACATATTGAGACCATTTTATGGATTGTAACGATTGGCCACTTTATCTATCACTCGCTTCCAACTCATCCAAAACATAAGGTAAATGTCATTCACTCTATTTATTTCTGTCACTAATTTATTCCTCTATTTATATATTTAGTACTTTATTTTGTCTTTAGTTTAATATTTTGTTTTATAATTACTTCAATGGGTTTTAAACTTATTTCGGACTAAATTTATTTTTTAGGCCAAACGCCAGAACTGTTTGTAAAAGAGTTCATTAGTATTGGATTTGTTTGTTAAGTCAATTATTTTTAGTCCTAAACTCTTGAATACAATTTCAAACAATTTATCTCTTCTTTGAATTTTCTAAAGTTTTTGAATAACATTTGAGATTAACTTTAATAAAGAATTCATTTCTTTTTTTATTAAGAATTACTCTTTTCTACAAAATAAATAAATTACTTAATAATTCTGAGATTCTATTTGTTGTGCACTTAATCTAAAATGATTCATAGCATCCCAACCCACCCATAGCACTCATCCTCCACAATTCAAGACCTTCACAATTCAAAATACATCCAGTGTTTTGAATTCCATTGAAATTCAAGATTTTATTTCATTTTTCGTTTAAACATATTTTCATTTTCTTTAAAGAATATTTTTATTCTCGAAAACTGTTTGGAATTTTTAACTCCGCTTTCGAAGAAAAAGGAGTATATAAATTGGTTTTGAACATTTTGAACCCTAATATTTTTCTAGGAAACATCGCTAATGCTATGCGATAGGAGCATAATATGCATATTATGATAATGCTATGGGATGGTAGTCTATGATAATGTTATAGGATGAGAGTATGATGATGCTATGGGATAGGAATTCAGCTTAATAGTTTTCTAGGAAAGCGGAGTTATGTATATTAATGGTTCATTCTTGTTTGTTTAATACAAACATATCCAAAGAAAATGTTTCAACACTTTTCTGATTTAATTTAAAATCCATTTTTCATTTATATATTAAATTAAAATTTTAAATCTGAAACAAATAAATGTGAAATAATAGCCAATTTGACCCATTATATCAAGACCAATTATAACTTTATATTGAGTGAGAATGTTCTTCTAAATATTATTTTCAGAGTCACTACTTATTTGTATGTCTCGTAATTTTGTTGGCATTCGTTGCGGCATTTCTATTGGATTTGAGCCAAAAGTCTTTTTTTTTGTTGAAAATTGAAAATTAATGAAATTCGAGTCATATATCGTATATTTATTATTGATTGTCATTAAAATATTGATTTATTCTTAACTTTTAGTGACACAAAAAATAGATTTTGATTCTAATCTTAAATAGCGTTTTCTTAATTAATCGATTTCTATGCAAAATATGTTAAATGTCAATGTTATTTGCGATTATAAATACTTAAAAAACTTATTTTTTACTCTAAACCAAAAAATATTTCAGTATTTTGTCGGCTTTTGGTTACGTGTCGTTGTGTTAGATCTAATAATCGGCAAATAAATGGATATTTCTATTCGTAATTATTTGCTGTTCTCTAAAAATATTTAACTTATTTTTCTACCAAATAGTCATGAGATTGTATTTTATTTACAAATTGAAAACTTTTTCTTTTTATTTGTTCATTCAGTTATTGATATTTGAAAAAATGGCAAATATTTTGGATTGTTATGAATCATCTTATCATATATTAGTTAAAACTTATATTTTTCACTTTTTTAAAAAACATCACTATTTAATAAACATTAATAATATTTTGAATGATATGTATTGCAAATCGGGATTTTGTTTGACTTATAGTACAGATTAATGATAATCGGACGTCATTTAGAGTATGTGTTCTCCACTTTTTATCAATCAATCGCTAATTTTTTAAAGAATTTTCAATTTTTATTTTTCTACTCGTATCTCGTTTTTGTCCTCAGAGATACCGAGGGTTGTCTGAAAAAGGGAAGGGAATCCAAAGTCTAAAAATTGTTCGTAATTCGAGAAATTATCAAATTTAGGAAATATAACACATTTTCATAGAATTTTTGCTAATTTGATTGAATATGTTTTAATGAAACAAGGTTTATTTTTTTAAAATCGAAAATTTTATCCTACTCTGGGGTACTGAACTGTGCCCGAGTATATCGTATGTATATAACACTGGGTTGGTATTCCAAACTATACCCTCCTTTCCCCATCTCTGATTAGTGGCACACTTATCGCTGAATTTTCTGTTTTAGCGAACTTTGATCTGATTTGAGAGAAAATAAAAGTAATTAAACATTAGTGTAGAGTAGTATGTCTTGTCTGAAAGAATAAGTAATACTAGAGTTGCAGTTAAGGAATCGGATCTTATTCTAGAGTCGCATGACTTCTGTGGTTATAAGTGGAACATATGAATGAATAGTCTTTTCCGACTTTTGTCAATACTTATGCAATACGGTATACAAAAATGTGAGTTCTGTTTTATACAATTATTTGTGTTTTAGTTATTTATTTACTAATTGTATTGAAACGATTGCCATCGGTTTGAGATCTATTCAGAGTTTCTCTATTTTAATACATTTCGTGTCTTTCATGTAATAATATTCTTATGCAATACTCACAGAATATTTCGATATTCTGTATCCAAATAAACAATTCCTTGTGATTTGTTTGTTTTGTCTGTATTCTCTTAACATTTTAGTTATAATTATTTAAATGTTAATAAAGGTTATTTCCGATTAATATTCATTTTCTTTAATCTTGTGATTAATTTCACCTTAAACTTAATTTCTAAAATTTTTATTTGAATAAATATATAAAAGATTTGTGAGATTATATGAATAAATGCAACATGTTTAAATATAATTAATTATAATTCAGAATCAAAATTAAAATTTTGCATAAATACTTTTGTTAATCCTTTTTGTCATCACTTTTATGTTAATTCTATATAATTATTCAGAATTTATATAAAACTAATTAAAAATTTCCTAAACCCTTAAAATTTATTATTCATTTTTATGTCATTAACTTTTATAACACTTTATATTCCTATCGATTAGTTAATGTCCTTAACTGTTATGGTATTTGTTTTTTGCAAATATTTCTCATTATTTCTAAATATGATATTTTTATTTTTGTTTTGGGATTTGTTTGATGTCATATGTATTGGAAAACTGTGTCAATTGAACACTAATCACAATTTTGTTATCTCTTACCACTTTTTATTATATCATTCCAAACAAATATATATTTAGTGAAACAGATATAAAAACTTTAGAATAGAGTCAATAAATTTTCATTTGTGGTCACAATCAAGGATTAGAAAGTAATTAATTTGATTTTTAAATAAACTAACATTTAAATAGTGTTTCTTTATCTTTGTTTTAAATACTTTACTTATTTCTCCTCTCTATTGCTATTATGAGGCAATTTTCTGATGGCCTTTAAATTTGATTGAATTAATAGTTTTTTTTTCGAGTCATTTGATTATAAGTTATTGTTATTATGTGTCGAATAAATGTCTAACTAATTGAATAAAATTTTTGCTGTTATTTGCCGTTTATTTTTAATTTAATTATTTATTAGAACATAAATAACTGTAAGAAAAAGAATAGAATTTTAGAGTTAATTAAGAGATAATATATAAAACTTATTTCTTGAATAGGAAATACTGTATATAAGAGTTATCGAGACTTTTGGCACAGTTTCGGAAAAGTATTTCGTTATATCTCTAGAAAATCTTTATTTTATTTTTTGCGAAACTAGAGGATAGAGAACTCTTAAATCATCGTTTCATTGATTTATTTCATTTTATTTATTCAGCACTTGTTTTGTTTTTTTTACCAGAATTTAAACATTTTGTAAATTTATTTATTTAAATGCATTAATTAGTGATTAACTCTTTTTTCTCTTCCAGTTTTTATTGTGTGTTTGGCAACTCATTGTCTGATTCGCAAACATATTTCATCTGATTTTTATTGCACTGTATTAGACATAAAACTATTTATCACAAAATCGATATAAAAATAAAATTTTTGCAAATATTTAATAATTAAATTGATTATCGATGCCATCGCTCACATATATAATTAAAGCTTTGTTACGTCGCAAACATATCGAACAGTCATCCCTAACCGAAACCAGACTCGATCGATGTCTTTCTACACTTGATTTGACGGCTTTGGGTTTGTATTTAATCAATCAATCAATTAATTAATTAATTATTGAAAAGATTTGGAAATTTTATTTAATCTTATTAATTGTCAGGTATTGGTAGTACTCTCGGCCTTGGAATCTATGTATTGGCCGGTGAAGTCGCGAGTAGAACAGCCGGGCCTGCAGTCACGCTATCTTTTCTCGTCGGTATGTTTTCTATCATTTGTTCTCTATTTGACAGACATATGACGGATGTCTTAATGTTTTTGAGTGAAGCCATACTCTAAATGACAAAACATTGAGAATTATTTGATTAATTTTTCATTACTTTATGAAAATAATTATTTGTGAGAACTTGATCTCAATTAAAAGGAGTTTCAGTTTAGTTCACATTATTATTTGTACCCATTTTTTCGTTAATGAAATTTTATTAATGCAACCAAATTAAGAAAAAGTAATATAAGTTTATTGAAAATATCTTTTATTTCGTGTCTTTTCTATTGATTCAAATCTCTTATAGAAATATATTTAGTTCCAAAAGTTCATCATTTGTTGATATAACCAGTGATTCGCACGATTACCCATTGGGTAAAGTTTTTTGTGTTATTAGGACTTCATTTGTGTGTTTCGATTGATTTC
>JAQFXN010002112.1:0-13414 GCA_034693365.1 Liacarus xylariae
GTTTTGTGGTAGAGGTTTGAAAAGTGATGTGAAGTTTGTATTAATCGCTGACCGAAGAAAAAATTTGCAAAATTTCTTAACTATTATTGTTTGAAAAATTTTAACGAATTTCTAAAAAACTCAAATCTATTGTTTAATCTATTGTCTATTAATAATTTATTTGACTAACATTTGCATTAACTTTATTAGAACATCGAAATAGATTATTTTATATAGGGCTGCCCTACAAGAATACCACTTGAGATAAAGTTAAAATTAGTAATTTCTAGATACCCCTTCCCTAAAATTTCTCGGTCGCGAAACACGAAGACGCCGTTTCTAATAGAATATTAATAGAATTCTTTAAATTCTTGCTAATTTTAGTCAAATTCTGTTGAATTCTTTCAGGTTTAAACAATGTTCTGTTAATTTAGGTAATTTTGCTGGAGTTTTACGATAAATTAAGAATTTTTCTTAGATGTGTTAACTGCACATCAAATTCTAATTTGTTAGATAGCATTCGCGCACAGAATTTCATTAATACAGAGCGCTCTAAGAATAAAAGTTTTTAAAGCTTTTTATCCACACTTTTTTAAAAAGTTATAAATTATAACTAAATTATAAATTAAAGTCTAAACCATTTATCAATTTAGATATTATTTGTGCAAAACTACAGTTAAACTAATGGATATACAAAATATCGGATTTTATTTATTGATAGCCTTTCTGTTCCAACAAATTAGAAACGAAGAAAAGACACCGAAATTCTGTGAAACGAGTCATTTCGACACAATGTTCTACATTGGCTTCAATTTGTCCGTTCAAACCAAGATCTCAGGCTCTGCTTATTGGACCTGGACTTGGGATTACGGAATTAAAGAATTCCGTGAACCACCTGTAAAGACAGACATCACTAAAGGAGGTCTTAATAGATATCTAATTGTTTAATATTTAATATAAGTTTATTCCAATCACAGACTCAATCATATCCACCGGTTTTTTAGTCACATTAGTCCCTCCCTGTGCTAACAGTGACCCTAATTATTGTGATCACATCAATAGAGCAAAGGATCTGTTCTTTGTGCGATATTTTGGCCAAAAGGCGGGCGAAGAACCGAAAATTGAAACAAAAGTGTTTCGACTAAAGGGAGGAATTGAAGTCAAGCCCAATGACTATCCCTGGAATCTAACGGCCAATACATTAGCGGACATTTGGCCCAAACAGTGGAATTCGAAAGAACTGGAACCGATTGCCAGTCTCTTCAACGAACCCATGTTTGAGATCTATTATATCGTAAACAGTGGTCACGAAAATACGTCAGCAATTGTTTGGAGCGAAATATCAACAATTGATTGGTATAAACACCAGAAAGAAGTCGCACTCAAATCAAGAGTACGTTTTGTCGGAATGTTTTTCATCGAAGGAAAGGTTTATGCCGTCGGCGACAGACCTCTGGACAATGATTTTGAGACAAAGATCTATATAATGGAAAGATATGGCGATAATCGAGAGTTTAAGCCAATAGTAAAGTTGTTTTGTCTATAATTGCGAATAATTTTTTGAATAAATTGTTTCGTTTTATCGAATAGAATATGCCGTTTCGGCAGTGGTTTCGTTGCAAACCAACCACTACTCCAACGACTGAATACTCGAGTTCTGAATCAACGAAACCAAAACTAATGAATGTTAACAAAGACTCCGCAGACACTCAGTTATTGATTGTAATAGTGTTTGTGATTATATTCGTTATAATTATTGTTATTTTAATTCTTGGGTTTGTTTTCCTAAAATTCAGAGGAGGTTTGTCTCAAATATTTATATTCTTTCTATTGATTTCAAATGAATTTCTTTTTTAAAATGAATTAACAGAAAAGGACCCGAAAAGTACCAATGAATCCAAAACTGGATCAGACGAGACAGTGAGTCGCACCCCGTCTATCGTCACAATCAACTCCACTACGGGTGAAGACATCCGAACAGTTTCTAAAAGTTCAAGGCGTTGATTGAATTGAAATTTGAAAAAAAGGATATTTTTTAACTAAAATATATTAAAATATTTATTTAAAATTTAAACAAATTTTACTTTAAAATACAGAAATAAATATATTTGCTGTAAAACACTTGACAATTAGCCCCCCCTTCTTCCAAACCACCCATTGGTTTAACATTATTTAATGTTTATCAGGGATAGTGAAAGGGGTCCAGTCCGGTATACCCCACCTGTGATTTTGGACGGATACCACCAGGACGCTCGAGAAATACCCCCATCCCATAGCAATTTTGAGAAAACGTCGCCGTTTTTGAAGAATAATTTGTGAAATTCTGGACAAATAACAGAATTTTATCAAATTCTTGCTAAATTTGGTCAATTTCTGGTAAATTCTTACAGAAATCATTATAATTTGTATAAATTCTGTTAAATTACGTCATTTTTAATTAAATTCTGCAAGAATTTGATGATTGCGCAATACTCTCCCCTGGACCCCCTTGTCCAAAATTTGTAACGTAACAGGCCTGACTTCGTCAAAATAAATTACCCCACCTGAAATTTCTTCCTTTCCCCATCCCAACTTCTTATCTATGATAGGGTTATGATTAGCACTCTGCTGACCCTCTCCCATAGGTTTAGCATCAACACCCTTCTTCCCAACTCCCATGGCATCATTTAATGTTTGTCTTTTAATGTTTTTCTTTGTTTCCTGCTGAGCCATTTTTCATTATTATTTTAGCAATTTAAGTGACATTTTAATATTTGTGCATGATATTTATCCAATTGAATTTTGACATTTTAGAAGGTTGTGTCAATAGATGGGGACTAATAATAATCCTATAGGAGTAGGCCAGAAGGGACGAAATTATCATAGTCTCATAACCATGAACCGGAATAATAAATACAGGTTAAACTGCGCGCTCAACATTTCGAATACTTTTGGAGAAGTTTCAGACCAAAGCATTATTGTCATAGCAATCCTCACTATTCTCTAATAGTATCCCACATGTTGAGCGTGCAGTTCAACACCTATATATTATTCCGGTTCATGCTCTGGATTATCTAACAATTTAAGTGTGGCAACCTTAAGATTAAAAAAGGGGTATTTTTCAGTTCTGAAATTTAAATTGGCCCAAAAAAAAGATGTTATGAAAAATTCCAGGGTGTGCTAAAAATTCTAACTACCTTTAGGAGGGGTTCAAAATATAATGTATTACTGCATATGATTCTTGATACTATAAAATTTTCATTCAATTAAAAATTTACAGTTTCTTATTTTATAATATAAAATTTGTGAAGTATTTAACTGGAATAATTTCACTTAAAATATTTTATATATATCTACAGTTTATTAATTTTCAATGAAAAATTCTGAAACTGTTATAAATATATTGAGGAAGATTATATTCATTTATATACTTCACAAAATTTATATCATAAAATAAAAAGCTGTAAATTTTTAATTGCATAAAAATTTTATACTATCAAGAATCATAGGCAGTAATACAGTATATTTTGAACCCCTCCTAAAGGTGGCTAGAAATTTTTGCACACCCTAGAATTTTGCATAACATTTTCTTTTGGACCAATTTAAATTTTAGAATTGAAAAAAACCAATTTTTTAATCCTAAGGTTGCCACACTTCCATTGTAAGTTATACTTTCATCTTGATGTTAAGCATAGATGTTAATTATAAGATAAAGTAATTATTAGAATATTATAAACTGGTTTTAGGCATAAAAATAAACTGCTTGATTTTGGCATCAGTTATTATCCAGGATTCAACATGTTTGCCACGCCCATTTACCCTGACCATTCTACAGTATCTATTTAACAATTGCTTAAAAAAAAATTACAAATTGATTTCGAATTCAAATCGAAATCAAAATTGAATTTCAAACCGTTGTTAAGCAAATATATATATAATTTATCCTAAAATTATTTCCTTATATCTGCTCAGAAGGACAGGAGATAAGTATCTGTACTATTGAAGAGAGAGATAAGAAACAGTTTATTGGCATAAACACAGAGTCAGAAGTGAAAAAATCATTTAAGTTTTATCTACAAATTGATCTCAAAGTGTTTCACAAAAGGGTTGAGAAAAACAAAACAAAAAACTATTTTCAAATAACTGACAAAAATATAAGAAAAAACTAAATTGAATTCAGAATATAATAAGAAAAATAAATGATTAGTTTTGACAAAAACGGAATTAATTGAATCATCAAATGATCTTTTGAAAGGAATCAGAATTATATAAAATACTCCTTCAATACTAAGAACATAATTAATGTTTTCAATTGGAAAAACCTATTCATTCGTCTCAATTCATTCAATCCATTCATTCATTCAATAGTTGTCACTAAAGAAATAGGAGATTCACTCAAAAGGGAATTATATATAATATATTGTAATAATAATAATTTGATTCCATTGAACGATAACTTCAATTTAGGAACTGAAGAGAGAGAGAGAAGAGTAGAAGAAAAAAAGACGAGAAAAAAATTCAAATATATATGACTTATAATAATATAAAAACTTATAATTCAATTAACAAAACAAATTGAATGGCATTAAAGTGAATGAAAAGATGATTAAGTTTTTAGATAATTGGTTGACAACAAACATACACTGCAGCTGTGGTTAGGGCTAAACACGTTATACACTATATTTAAAAAATATGATTATATAATTGAATTAGAATTTTGATTCAATCACTTAATTTATTTTAGAAAATTGCAATTTAATAGCTTATTTTTGTCTTTTGTTAGCATGTTTATATATTATTGCTCAATTATTACCTAATATATGAATTAAATAAAATTTAATTCGGGAAATTACTCTAATATACTAGTAAAATGAAGAAGCAAACAAGATTTTATAATGATGGTTTTAAATTACGTCAATAATATAAATTACTTCATTTAAAAATTATTTACTATGAATTAAATAAAATAAGCATTTATTCATCTATAAAATAATTTCAAATCAGTTAATTTGCAAATTCACAAATATCATCCAAACGTAGTCTGGTTAAAATAATGATATAAAACGATTTGAAAAGCTTTTTTGAGAACATTAATATAATATTTTTCAGGGGTCGCCAATGTGGGGGGTGTTTCCCCTAAGTTCGAGATGTTACAAAATATCAACCTAGGACTTTTTTTTACCTTACTCCCTCTCACCCCTGTACATTTTTAAAATTTTGGAAAAAGTATATCTCCTGAATTTTTGGCAAAATAATTTCAAAATACTCCTCTCTATACCCCTGATTCGAACAACACTGGTTATCTCTGATATTTTAAACCTTGAAACTTCTTTTTAAATCTTATTTTAAAATATCAGCTTGATTACTGGATATCTATATGGGATCAAAATTCAGTGTAATAAAAAATACCTTGATTTTTCAATTTTATATACTGTATATTTTTTAAAATTATCCATTTAGACCAATTTGACAGTAAGAATATTAATAAGTATTTATATCTTGATCTATAATTTATAACGAAAACTTTCTGAATAAACCGCAATATTTTACTAAAAATCTGAACATGTATTTTTCAATAACATTGCTTTATGTTGATATATTTAATAATATGCAAATAATTCAAGTAAACTGAACTCGACATCTATAGACTGTAATAATTTGGCATTATTTTTAATAAGCATTCACACCGTAAATCTAGTGTAAAATTGGCATTGTAACTTCGACGAAAAATTTTATGAAACAATGTTGGCCAGTTTTAAATTGTTATAATGACCATCGGTCAGTATCCGACAAACACTTTTGATTAAAAAATTATCATTTTGTTTATAACTGTCAGTACCAAGGATGCGCAAGTTTATAGAATGACAATGCTCAATTTCTAATGTTAGAGAAATTTACATATATTATTAATGAGAATTTAATTTAAATATATAAATTGATAATCAATTCAACAAGGCTAACTAATGCTGTGTATTAATAGGTCATAATTCTACGAATTAAAATACAGGTGATTTTTATTTATATTATTTTTTTATTTAACTATTTCTCATCTTTTTTCTTATGAAAATCATTTCCCCTCTCATTCATTAATAGGGAGTTTATATCTATTCTAATGAATCAAAATTTATAATTTGTTTTTGTTATTAACTTCAAGTTTGTTAATCTCATTGAAAGCATAATTCAATAGAAGAGAAAAAGCAGTAATTTTTTTGGCGAAACAATAATATAACAAAAATTTTTTTTATTTAAATATTCAGAGAAAATAAAACAATAAACTCTTTCACTCCTATTGTTATAATTATTGAATCGAATTATATGAATGAATGAATTGATGAACGGATGAAACAACAAATATATAGTTCACTAAACCTTCAGTTGAATTGAATCATAGAAATACAGATATAAAAACAAAATATACAACAAATAAGTCAATGGAAGTACTATTTTAACTGATTTTTTTCCTAAATTATAAAAAATAGTCATCCATTTGGTGAATAAAGTGGTATTGTTTTATATACTCTGATATAGTAATTAATCTAGTCCAAAGTTTAGCTCAATTTCAAATAGGTTAATCAGGGTATCCAATACTAGGATAAACCATTATTACTGTTGCAATATTTAAACAAATAAGCTAAATTAACAATTTCATTTTTGTGTTTTAATATTTAAATTTATATTTTTTTAAATTGTATTTAGTATTGGATTTTGATGTTTAACAGCCTTTAAGACATCTGTCATTCACTTAAAATTTTAATCTTTATTTTAAATCCGAAGTTTTCAAACTGAAATTTAATTATAAAATTAATTTATTATTATTATACGATTTTAATAGATCTACTATTGGTCTGTTAGGAAATCAGATTATTAATTTATCTATAACATCTCTTAACATATAAAACATATAGCCTGGACATTTAGTTAATAATTTATAAAAAAATATACCACTGTTACTATCATCCTGTAATCAATTCGACAGTTGAAAATTTGGTTACTTTTACACCAGAGCTCAAAATTTATTATAGTTTTACTGAACAAAAATCGTTATAAAACACATCAATAGATAAAATGTAATCCGAATATTTAAAAATGCTCTGATAAGGTTTGAAATAAATTGAACTCAACAATGAAATAGTGAATAATTGTCAAATATTTTTGTTTTTTTATTTTGAAAATAAATCATAAATTAATATTATAATAAATTTTATTCAAGTCCACAATGTTTAAAGTATTAATTCATATCATTCAAGTCTAAACTTTCTTTTCCAAATCACTAATTATTATATTAAAAAAAATGGAACAATTTTTTTAATAAATGAAATTTTGTAAAGAAGTTTCCTTCCAGGTAGAATGGTCAGAATGATGGCAGGTTGATTGTAGTTAATGTGTCTATGTTTGGGTGATTTTCTTTTTTATTCATTAAATTTAAGAATAAATGGATGAGTTCTGCTAAAAGAAAATTATCAGATCTTAAGACAAAATAAAAAATAAAAACTAAAAGCAATTCTTATTTTCTCTCAATTTATCTTTTGTCTCAAATATAATAACTCTCTTCTCATGAGTTTATTTTTAAAATCTGATATTGAATTTAAGGCTTGTTTTTCTCCTTTCATAAAGAATAAGAAAAAATAACATAACATAACCGGTAAAACACAATAGGAATGGAAATATAAATAGAGGACATGAAGAAAAACAACAGCAGCAACAATAGGAAATATTATTATTAATAATGTACACTTTGATTAAGTTTGGATTAGGAGCTTTTATAGATAAATATTTGCACTTGGATTAATAAATATTAATAAATATAGCAAATAATTTCTTTTAGAATAAACTAAGGAGGGTGAATTCATTGTAAATTTGATATAAAATTAATCATTTGATTTTTTTGTGTAAAATATTAGCAAATAAGAATCAAAAAATGTAGTAGAACATATGTTGTGTTTGAAAGTTTCTAGAAAAATATCGGCAATTATATTTGAAAATTGTAGATACACTCATGTTTAGTGATGAGCACAGGCCCAAAATCCAAGAGCCTGGGCCTCACAAGCATAGGCTCAAAATATTTCTAGACTGGGACCTCGGCCTATAAAAATATCACCAACCTGGGCAACTCTATGAGCCTCAGCCTGGGCCTGGTCTTCAGTATAAACATTGAGCAGGTAACGGGGTATAACAAATATATCAGGCTCAGAGAGAGCAAAAAAGCACATTAGAGTTGAGATGTCGCAGAAATTATCAACCCAAGGTACTTTACACATTGTTTAAGAGGTCTATCAGCGAGGAATATTGATTTCAAAATTTTAGGTGGCGTGGGTCGACAATATCGGATTTCTTTGGAAGATTAAAGCTTTTTCACAAACAAAAGGGTTGTGTTCCCAAAATACACTTTTCTGATTGAACTGTTAAACTGATATGAAAGTACCATGAATTTATTATCTCGGCGATATCTGAACCCTTACTATGCAGGGTTCCCTGAACCCTAAGTTCGTCAATTGCGGAGTTAAATAATGATTTGTTAAAATCTAGAAAGCTACTTCTGCTCATAATCAACAATTTAGGAAATTTCACAACCTGGCATAAAAATTAGAAGTCTGGCAAAAATGGGGTTTAGTTGGCTTTTACAGTACTTGATTTATATAAATAATTATATTTGACTTAATTCATAATTTACAGGTTCATTTTTCAATGAAAAATATGTGAGAAGTACAAATATCACTTATATTAACGCAAAATAATTGTTAACAGTTTTATAATTTTCAAAAACTGTCAGTAATTATTTGATACTAATATTAATTGTTTATACAGTTGGATCCAAAAGCTAAGAAGATATTTTATTTAATTTTTGTATGAAACGCAAAAAAGAAGTTCTGGAAAATTTTTCCTCAAGATGATTTTTTTGTGCATTGGCCCAGGTAAGAATGGACAGGTAAATTAAATAAAAACAAAACCCGTTAATATTTTTGATTCGAACTTAGTGAAAATAATCTATGTCAAAAATAAGAAGATACATTTTTTAGAAATAAAAATTCAATTGATACTTTGACGATGGTGTTTTTTTGAATTTCTAAAAATTTGAGTAAATCTTGTAGTTTTAATAAAATTTTATTTAACAGTTTCCTATTTATTAAAACAAAAGATATTTTCTATATATTGCAAGTTAATTTAGAATTAAAGTATTACAGTTTTATAAATTCAAAGTATTTTTATTTACAAAACTGTAAAATTTAATCTCTGAATTGCTTCGCAATATATACAAAATATAATTTATTTTAAAAAATAGTAAACTGTTAAATAGAATTTTATTAAAATTATGAGATTTACTCAAATTTTGAGAAATTAAATAAATCGTCATTGTCAAAGTGTCAATTGAATTTTTATTTCTAAAAACAGGTATCTTCTTATTTTTGTCATAGATTATTATTACGAAGTTAGAATCAAAATTATTAAAGTGTTTTAATTTTATAAAACTTATCTGTCTATTCTTACCAGGGCAAATGCACAAAAAAATCATCTTGAGAAAAAATTTACCGGAACTTTTTTTTGCATTTCATACAAAAAATAAATTAATTATTAGTTCAATAAATAGCTTCCCTTGCTTTTGGATCCAACTGTATACTTCACAAATATTTTTTTATTGAAATAAACTGTAAATTAGGAATTGAATGAAATGTTATTTTTTATATGAATCTTTTTTTTGAAACAGAACATTTTTCAGTACTCCAAAACCCAAGTAAACCTCATTTTTGAAAGACTTCTAATCTTTATGCAGGTTGCAATTTTCTTAAATTGTTAATAATGAACCGAAGTAGATTTCTATTTAAGACAGATAGATTTAGAGATCCAGATTTAAAAGAGTGGGGGGGGGGGAATTTATCTTTTTCAAAATTAATTTTGCAAGTTAGTGGTATCCATAACGTTAATGTTAAAAACTTTTTTCAATAGATATTCCGAAGGTATTCCGAGCTGCGCCCCAACTCTGGACATTCATATTTGATTTGTGAAAACTTCTAATTTTGACATAATCATTTTAACTAATCTTGATAAAAAATTAATTTATAATTACAATTATCACGGCGTGTTTAAATAGCAATAAAATTCAATTCAATATAAACATTTTAAGCACTGAAATGTAATGTTGGGTAAAAATGATTATAAGTTTACGTATCGTCCATAAAAATATATGCATTTTAACAATGTTAAAATATAATCTCAGTTATTGTATCTGACAGTTTCTATAGAATTATCAATAAATTTCAACAAGGGAATTGTCATCCAACCTTGCTTATTATTGTAGTAAGTATTTCAATTAGCAACATATTTCCCTTTAAAACATCACAATATTAAAGTGTATTGAAAAAACAATATAATAAATCTAGTTTACCTCAAAAAAATCAACTTGATAATAAAGAATACTCAAACAAATAAGATAAAAAAAATTGTAAACAAAAATTATATTTCGCTCTAATTAATTGGCCTAACATTGAAATAAACAAAAACAAAATCAATATTGAGAGAAATATAATTCGAACTTGAAACATTATTTAATTATTCTGACAATCAGAAAAGAATCAACTACTGTAATATTTTTTGAACCCGCCCTCCAATTCGTTACAGTTTTATTTCAAGGAAGATAAATAAAAATAAATTGTATTAAAAAATATTTATTTTACAAATAAACGACTGCAACAAACATTTCAAAAGATATAATTAATTACTTAAGAGAAATGCATTTTTAATGAATTTTCAAGTGTCCCTCAGGTCTATCAGATTATGTAATATCAATAGTAAATCTGCAGACAGTAAATGATTAAAAAAAATATTAGTATTCAACTAGAATTCAGCTCTAAATATCTGGCAGAAAATAGCCCCGGACTTAATTTGCCAGTTTGAATTATTTTATTGCATTAATGTTTCTATTTTTTTCTTCTGTTGAAAAGCTGTTCATTTGATTCGTTGTTTACAAAATCATATATAGGTTTGCAGTTTTGTGTTACACATATGTTATCTTAAGAATAGGGTCTCATCTTATCTCTAGAGGCACTTCTCTTTCTATTTCTAGAAAACCTTTTTATTTTGCAGATCATTAGTCCCGATAATAGTGAACATTTAAATGCATTATTGTATAATTTAATAGAATTACTAAAAAAATAATAAAAATGATAAAATAATTCTCTATCGAAATAGTTTATCAGAAGTTGATTTATACGTATGATATTTGCAGAAAGGTTTTTGACAGTTCAAGTTGGTTTTACTAGTGCTAGTTTCAAGTCAAATGAACAAAAGAGTATTTTTATATTTCTATATAATTGAATTTTATATCCATTTATTATATTTTAATTTATGCGACTCATTATTTTATTAGCATGCTTAATTAATTTAAATATTTAAAATCTTCTTGATATGAAAAAATAGAGATTTTAAATTAGCAAAAAAAACACTAAAAACTTATCAAATTGTCAATTACAACATATACAACATAAATTAGATAGATTTTAAGTTAGCAAGTTTAAAATGTATCATGATTTTAGAAATATCTCTACTAGCAAAATATTTATAAATATATTTTATTGATAACTTTCCAGTATATAAACGTCTGATTAATTTTGTTATACAAAAAGAAAGTATATATTTATATAACAATTTATAAGTTATACAAAAAAATGAATCTAAATTAAAATTTCATTCAATAGGTTAAAATTAAAACTCGATATTATATAGAATAATATCAAAAATAATCAATATTAAAGCATGAAAACAAATAATTAATGATTCTATTTTACTCCTTTTCCTATATTTGATAGATTAAATTTCCAAAAATATATAGATTATCTGCAGAAGAAAAAACAAAATATAAATAAATCAAAAAAAAGTTTCTAATAATTGCAGTTCGGATGACACGAAACTTCGATTAACAAAATTAAATACAGTTTTTTTATTCTAATTTCTCATTTCCAATCATTACTAATAAAGAAAATTGTCCGCAAGAAAAGGCATTAAAAATCATTAAAAAAAATTAACAAGTAAAATAAAAATCAGTTTTATATTTATTTTTTCTTAAACTGTAATAAATTATATATTCATCGCTATATAATAGTTCTGCTATTAATCGATAACTCTATCATAACTTTATTTTTTGAATTGAAAAAATAAATTTATATACAGTTTTTCGATTTGGAGGCAAAGGAACTGCAGTAATATTTTCTTCTTTGACGCTATAAAATAATATGTGTTTTTCATAGATTTTCTTTTAAGGCAATTAAATGTCTCATCAATTATATTAAATACTATTGGATCAGTGCTTAGGAGAGGAGAGAATTTCTTTTTTTCTTCTTCTGATCTCAATTTAAAAGTAATAATCATTTTTTTATATGACATCTCTCTCTTCCTAAGGAAAACATTCAATTAGTAATGACACAGATTTTTAAAGTTAGTTTTATTCGGGGCTCAAATTTGAATTTACTCTACAATCAAATATACAGTAATATTATATTTCATTTCAAGAAAAAAAAGTAATAATATATTTGGGGAAAAAACATTTATACACACTATATATCGATAAACAATATGTGAAAAACATATTTTTCTTAACAATAATATTGAAATTATTAATGTTTATAATAATTATAATAAACACAAATATTTTTGTGTTAAAACTTGTATTTAATTTGTATTTTATATCAAAAAAAATTATTTCTTCTCGAGAATTCATTGCTCTATTATTCTGAACTGTAATATTTGATTTTAGATAAGTTTATTATTCACAATACATATACGATAAATATGTCTGGTGATAATAATCCTATGCATTATCGGAGCTTTGTTGCTTTCTTGACCTGTTAAAAACATTTTTTTGGTAGATATTTATTATTTAAATTACAGTGTAGTCTCGATAATATTTTATTAAATAAATTTTAAGCTAGTATATTGTATTATTAGGAATACTATCTTATTTATTATAAACACATTAACTGTCTTAAAATATAATCACGCATAAAAAATGTTTAATCTAACAAATTACAGTTTCACTTGTTAATAATGAATGAACAGATCTATTTATAAACAATAAAATGTATACAAGTTATCAACTTTCTATATATAGATTTATCATGTCAATGTGTTACAAAATGAATTTATCCAATTAAAAAAAATAAAATTAATCGAATTGCTAATTTTTTTATAAATATTTGATAAATGTGTAAAAATATTTCGATATGTGTCAATAGTCTGTTCAAGCGGTTAAATAAGGAATTATGACATAACTTAATTATTGATTGATTATTTATCGACTTGTGTTCCAAAATATGAAATTAATAATTCTAGCACATTCGCTTGTGTCCAACCAAATTCATGATATCTAATTAGGAAGTTGGGTTTTAATATACAGCCGTTATCATTTAAAAAGAGCCATGGTGTGCTACCTTTATATTAAGTCCGTATAATTGTCACGAAGAGTTTC
>JAQFXN010002113.1:0-13408 GCA_034693365.1 Liacarus xylariae
ACACAAATAATTCAAAAGGGTACCCACCAGGGATCGAACCTGGTGTCTCCCGATTACATGTCAGGCGTGTTGACCACCACACCACATTAAAGCATTTATACCACCTTTTAATACATTTATATTAAGTATTCTCTTAATAAATGATTGAAATTTAAGATCTAAAAATATATACAGTATATTGTTTAATAAGTTATTTAAATTTGACTAAGAGTTGCTATAATTTAGTATTATTGACTGTATTGAAATGAATTTGATATAATGGGCCAGGTGGATATGAAAGTTCTTCTCTTCTATGGATATGGTTTTTGCAGGATTCATTTATTTATTCCCGTTTCCTAGAAATTTACCAGCAAGTTTTTCTTATTTTGAAATACACTTGTTATCTGTTTAAGCAGGGCTAGAGGGGTCCAGCCCGGAATACCACCCCTGTTATTTTGGCCGAATACCCTCAGGCCTCTAGCCATTTTCTGCCATAATTAGTGATGACCAGAGACGGGACAATTTCGTAAATTGAATTGCCAGCGAAGATTTGCGATTATTCAAATGACATCTAAAATGAGATGGAATATATTTATAAACATAAAAGTGATAAAGACTCTGAAATAGGTCAATCTAACTTTTATTATATATTTTATATTGCTATTAGTATTTATTTATTTATCTATTTTTGCAAAACTCTCATTTATGTCATGTTTTAATCCGATCTCCCATTGTATCGAACAAAATGAGCGAATAAATCAAAAGTGAGTTAAAATATCGGATATTCCTCACACCGGGTAAAGGTTAACATCGATTCAAAGCGCTTATCACTCTATAGTGCATTACTGCGCTTACTTAGTGACAGAATTTAATAGAATTTGACCAAATTAAAGCTTATTATGAAATATTATGAAAGAAATTAAAAATATTTAACAATATTCTGTTATGTTTCTAAGAATTTAGACAGAATTTAATAGAATATTCCACAAACGACGCCTTCTACGCCCTTTTATCAGAATTGTGATTATTCTGATATCAACCATGATTAAATTAAAATTATTCTTAATTTCGGGCGAATTTGATATTTAACTATAATATTCTTATATAACACCTAGTAAATTCAGATTGGCCTCTCCTAGGATGAGCTACAGATACTACCAATTCGAGATAAAATCTATAGTTTTCTCATATCAACAAATGTTCAACATTTAAAGGGCTATCACCAGAGACTAGACAATTTCGGAATAAAAGTGCTAAATTTCGTTCGTGAAATCGGAAGTAAAACAGTGAAAATTCGGAATAACATTTCGGAATTAAAAATAAAAATTTTAATTATTTTAAGGGAGACAGGATAAAAGTCAGCATTTTTGAACTACAATTTTGAGAGATTTTGTCAATTTTTAAATTAAACCATCAAAAATCTCATGGGATTTGATGGACATTTTTTTTCTAAATTCAAAGGAGAGGAAAATAAAATTTATTAAAAATTTAAATCAATTCTTTCATCATTGATATGATCAGATTTTCAGACTAATTATTAAAATAAAAGTTTTCACTCTGGTTAAATAAATGTTTGTCAAATATTTTAAAATTCTTAAAATTTTTTATTTGATATAACGATTTTTATTCATTTTTATCACCAAATGTTTCATAAATTCATGTTTTTCGGACTTATTTCGTAATTATCCGGAAAATAGAAATTATATCAAAATTTCGGAATATAAATGGGGTCTTATTTTAATCCTTATCTCCTGATCGGTAAAGATTTTCGTAATTACGACAGATCTGAGTTACTAGAAAAAAGTCGTATTTACGAAATTGTCCAGTCCCTGGTTATCACCAAGTCTTATAAAATGGATACAACAGAACCATGTGATACATATCAATGATTTTTAGAAGTAATGTCCACATAATCAGCACTGCCTCCTCCTCCCTCAATTTAAATTAGTATAATATTTAACATTGACCTGGGTCAATATTTATTCCCGTTCTTTTGCATTTGAACAGAAACTTTAATTAATTTGAAGTTTTCTTTAGTTATGTTTCGCTGCAATAGATGTCAGAAAACATTGAATTGTTTTCAATACAGAGTTTTCTCTCATTTAAGTTGATTTGCATTTAAAAACTTATGTCAAATGAATTTAAGTTTTGATTCAATAGACCATTGATTAGCAGTGAATTGGATTCAAAAGTGTTTATATATTTTATAAATTAATTGAATTCATTATTAAATAATGTCTGAAATAATCGGAAATAAGGAAAACATTTTAGTGTCGATTACGACAAACATTAAGTCATTTCCGACTGAAAGGCGATTTCCAACGAATATAACGATCAGTGAATTGAAGGCAAAACTCGAATTAATTACCGGCGCTTCCAATGAGACCATGAAATTGCAATTATTGGACAGTAATAGCGATTTTGTGGCCCTTCTGGACGACAATGACAGCCAACTGAAGAACTATTTGAGTGACTCTCAGAGCAAAGTCCACATTCATGTGTTGGACAGCAATAGAAGAGTCGATGAATTCGATGACTTGAGTCGAGTCGAGAAGTTTGAATTACCACAAGAGGTGTACGAAAACAGATCCGACTCTGTGTTGGCCTTCAAGCAGAGGAACAAATTGGGCCGATTTGGACGAACAGAGGCAACCAGTGATAAGAGTAATGACCACCAAATGGATTGTGATATAAGTGTTGGTCAAAGATGTGAAGTCACTGTTAAGGGTTCGGCCAAACGCCGGGCGACTGTTATGTTTGTCGGAAACACTCGTTTCAAACCAGGCCTTTGGGTTGGAGTCAAATATGACGAACCTTTAGGTAAAAACGATGGTTCGGTCGATGGCTTTCGATATTTTGAATGTCAGCCAAAATACGGCGGTTTTGTCAGACCTAATGATCTGATTGTCGGAGACTTTCCAGAGATTGGCTTCGATTCAGACTAAGAGACAATTGAATTATATTTTTTTTAACATTTGTTTCATTAACTTTATATTAATTTAAAATAAAACATTGTTTTAATCATTGATTATCGATATTTCAGAACTGATTGCAATCCATAACTAATATATTTTTTAATCTAATCCCAAATCTATTATTTCCATAGATTTAAAACAATTAATTGTAAGAAAAAAATTTAATAAATGATTTTTATTAATCAATAATCAAAAGCGCATTAATACACAAAATTCATAATTTAAGTGCACTTATTGTCAAATATATGACAAAATTTCTATAATTTATTAGTTTTTTCGGACCTTTGATTAAACACGTTTTGAATCAAAGGTAAATAAATAAATAATTTTTAATAAATTCGGAAAAATAAATTAAAAACAATAAAAATGACAAAAGTATTGGCGAATAGTTTTGTCATTCTTTGGTGTAAAACAATCTGAGAAAAGGCCTGAGAATTCAGACGAAACCGACATTGTGTCTAATCGTCTAAACTATCCGAATAAGATGTTCCACACTTTGACTGTTCCGTCGTGTCCTGTCGTTACAATAGTGGTCTCGTCTAACCATTCAATACGTGTCACTTGACTTTGCGGATGAGCTTCTGTTGAGACAAATGTAAAAATAGTATTAGAATTGAATTGAATTCTAGTTTAAAAATGAGGTACTTTTAAGAGTGAAGTGTTTGTTTGGTTGCAATGCATCCCATATTATGATACCGGTGTCCAAAGAACCGGACGCTAAGTGGTGACAATCGGGAGACCAGGAGAGGCAGTTGACACGTGCCGTATGAAAGCCCCACTCCAGCTGATGAGCCAACTATTGAATGAATAAATCATAAAATTTTTTGAAATAATCCAAAACTACTTCATATCAGACCTCATAATTCGAAGACAAATAGAGAACTATTTTCCTAAAAATGTTAATTAAAATAAATAAATGAATCAAAATATTCATAAAATATTGGCAAAAATGCAGACCTGTTTTGGTCGGCGGCGGCCAAGTATTTCCCGTCTGGAGAATAGGAGACATCAGTAATGGGCGCCCTGTGGTCTAACACTGCTTTTTCGGTTAGAGCGGACCCACTCAGCGCATAGACATGTACTTTACTGTCTTTAGTGCCGCCAACGGCCACATCGTTTTGGGACTTATTTATGCTGATAGACGAGGGCTCATAGCCTACAGGTGTTGATGACTGTTTGCCATAATTGCTTAAACTGCTGTAAACACTGATCGACTCATGTCCGGCCACTATAATCGTCTCATTCTCTCCCTCCAGAACTGCCACTCCGTGTGGCTGTGAATCCAATTTGATTTCATTTGAGAAACGATTATCACTGAATTTGATGGTTCGCGCCGTGTCGTCATAGCCCACACTATAAACCGTGTCATTACTGAACGCAAGGTCTGAGACTTGATTCGTGTGTCCCTTCCCTTCAATGCGATTGTGTTCACCGCTTTTCGGATTCCAATAAGTGATGTATCCGTCAGTACTTCCCGTATAAATGATTTTGTCCTCAGAATTCTTGTTAACAGTTAGAGCAGTGATTGTCTTCAGGAAAAGATCATTATTTGTTTAATTAATTCAATTAAATATAAAAGAAATTTAAATAAAAACAACTAATACTCTCTCAAAGAATCTTTTAATTAAATAGTTTGGACTCACTTTGTTGTGTCCCTTAACGACTCGCAAAGGTTTGTTCGGATTATTTACGTCCAAATAGTTTATGAAACCAGAGAGCGATACAGACAATAGGTATTGATTTTGCCACAAACAGCTCACCTGTTGGTCCAATACGTCTGCTCCCATTTGGAATTCACTGCAAACCAAGAATATTGAAATTAATGAATAATTAAATGCCAAACAATTTCTATCTCTTCATACGTTACGCATTGAAGAGTGTTTGCGTCCCATAATTTGCAGGTCTTATCGCCTGAACCGGTCAGAAGTTGTGTTCCATCGGGAGACCATTGGACGGCATAAATACCCCCTCCGTGTGCGGGCGATCCGAATTCGCCGACTTTGGTGTAATCATTAGTTTTATAGAGAAATAATTTGCCGTCAAATCCAGCGCTCGCGAAGAGTTCACCGTTCGGCGAGAATCGCACCGATTGGACAAACCTGGAGTGGTCTTCGAGTTGTGTCTTGAACTTGAAAGGCGGCCCTTCGTATATACCAACAAAATTGTCTTCACTTCCGGTTATTATACGGAACGGACGCCCGGGACGGAAGTCACACGAGTTTATAGTCTTGGAGTGACCGGCGATCTCCCCGACCGAAGTGCCCGTTTCCATCATAAACACGTGACCGAACCGTTCGCGTCCTTCCCCGACGGCAACAATGCGTTGACTGTCCGGAGACCACGAAAGGTCTTTAATATTGCCGACGAATGGCTGGAACTCATTCTTGAGGATGTGCTCGGCCTGTGTTGTGTCCCAAATGCGTACTTTTCCCGACTGATCGGCCGAACAGATGTAGAAACCGCTGGGACTGTATTTGGCAACAGTTGTTTGGGTCGAGTGTTCGGTATAAATGTCTGCAAACGACGGGTTATCGATGTCTCGGATTATAATACTATTGCCGTTTGGATACAAAAAGTTTTTTCCCTTCGGATCTCCGCCTAAAACCAGTGGAAGACCTCTTTGGGTTCGGGGAAGTGTTGCGAATGTATTACCTGTGCGTCAAAACAATTACATTAATGACTCACTACTTTCGGACAACCGGTTCCAGACTTACGGTTTTGAATCATTGTTTCAATCAATTGAATCAATTGAGCAAAAAATCTAAGACTAATCTAAACTTTGAAAATATTGAAATCAATTCAAATATAAACTCAAAACAAGTAAACAAACGATTCAATCACTTTTGACACTGAAATCAGTTGTTTTGTTGAGTAAAAGTGTCTCAAAATAATTGAATATAACGTAAAAACAAAACTAATCCAAAACCTGTAAACCTCTGTGTCGTTGATGTCAATTGAGTCGAGACTCCAAACACTCCCATAGAAGGAAATACTTGTGTGACTGACAGACGCTGTGCTCACAAACGCCGATAAACCCACTCAACAAACGCTCTGCGCTTTACACACATTGCCCTTCACTCTGGAAACTATTCAATGATAGTCTACTCAAACACTGCATTCATTGCTGGGCTTTAGTGACGGAACCATAAATTCAATTACTCTTCAAAATATCAATTCATTATTATTCTTGATTTGAGATATTGTCAAAACATATAATTTGTTGTCTAATCAAACGAATTATGAATATCTGATAAAACAATTAATAAAACGATTGCATTATATTTTGCAAAAACAGTTTAAAACTATTGAATAGCTATTAAATAAGCGAAAAAGAAATGAATGGACCATTAATATGAGCTCATATACTATAAATCAGGTCAATTTAATATCAATTAAAATATGAGGTATTCCTCACACCCGGGAATATAATATATACATATTGTGATCTCCGCTTTCGAAGGAATAGCTATCCCATAGAAGCAAATTTCTAGAGCCTCAAAGCGGCCAATAGAGCCTCTTTCATACAAATTATATGTGCATTTCTCACCGACAGTCATGGTTCATGGTCATAAATGTAATTTGATTAAACATGATATTTATTCTAATTTTTGAAAAAATTTAAATCCTTATAATTTACATAATTTAACATGCCTACCTTATACCACATTTTCAATCTACCCCTTTTTAAATTAATGTTCATTTTTGAGCTCAACTTTAGTAAAATTATTGAACTTTCTATTACTTTATAAAAGAAGGATAAGATTCAAAATTATCAAAAATTTAAGCCAAAAATGAAGATTAATCCTTGACTATTTTACAATTAAAATAAGTCATTTTGCTCATCATTTTTACATTTCTTCAGCAGACCTGGCTATTATTTTTAGATTAGACTGTTTTCACTGAACATCATTGGGCATTAATAAATATTTAATCAATCTTTGTTTCCAATTTCGAAAATCACAACATTTTACTGTCTTTACGAAATATTTTAAAGTTAAGATGTAACTCAACAAGATACCAGAGTAAATTTTGTAGCTCTACTAACCATTAGAATTGACAATAATTTTACTACATTGACATATTTCGTCTTTATTCTAGAAATTTTAATTAAGTCTTGTTAGCAAGTTTTTAAAGTAGATAAAATATATTTAGTATAGTTCGGATTGGAGCAGATGAAATTTTAAAAATCTGCGGACTAACCGAATAACTTGAGTAATAATGTAAATTCGTCGGGCATTTCCGGGCGTATTCTTTAATCGTCAAATTCTTATAGAATTTAATTTAAAATGACGTAATTTAACAGAATTTGACAGAATTCATGCAAAATATGATGTAATCTGTAAGAATTTAACAAAATATTACTATATATAGAAAGAATGTGACAAAATTCTGTTATTTATCTAAGAATTTTAATAGAATTTTACAGAATATTGTAAAAACTAAGCTTTTGGAGCCGTTTATTTAAAATTAGAACAAGGAAATTTAAAAAGTAATAATTTTTTCTTCTTCACATAGGGTGATAGTTTTGAAATTTTTCTGGGAAAGAGGGTATATTGGCTATACCCGCATTAAACTGATTTCTAATTTTAGTTTGAATTAAATGATAGGATATGTCAGAATAAAGAACAAAGCAGTGGCTTAATACAGATATCTGTATATGTGTTTAATTATTATTTTTTCAAGTAATAATAACTAGAGCATTCAAATATATTAATTTATTATATGGTGTATTCACTGAAATATTGATTAAAAACACAAAAATTTTTAATTATATTTACTTATAAAATTGCAAAATTTTGCCAAATTTTGAACAAAAATACCAATAAACAGTGTTATAAACTATTTTAAGTAATCTCCACGACAGAGGTAGACTAGGTTTTTTTTCGAAATAGAGTGATATTGTGTGATAAAATTTGCTTAAAATCCCAAGTAAGCATAAAATGAGAAATGCAACAGGTGAAGATTTGGCACAAAAATGTAAAAATTATTTTCAATTTTTTGATACAAGAGGTATTTAAATTATCTGCTTTATTAAAATTAACAATAAAGTAATAATTTAATGCGATTCTGATATAATGCTAAAGTGGATAATTAAAAGTATAAAACGTTCGAAATACTCGTCTGGAAAATAGGGATGCCCAATGATCTCAACATCAGAGGATATAAGGTAATGATAATAGCCTCAAAATCACAAGAAGGTATTGGGAAGTCTATTTTGAAATTGTCAAATTCTTACAGAACTGAATTAAAATTACTTAATTTAAAAGAATTTCGACAAATTTTCTTAGGATTTAACAGAATTTGAAAGATTCCAAGCAAATTATGATTAATTCTATGAGAACTTAGCAAAATATGACAAAATCTAGAAAGAATTTGAAAAAATTCTGTTTTTTCTAAGAATTTAGAAAAAATATTCTCAATATTCCTAGAGGTATTAAAACTTGCTAGTTAGCTCTTCGTCACAGGGGATATTTTGGCTATATCCCTCCATTTGAAATCAATCAATCGTTAACAATCAAAGACATCAAGCGAATAAAGTTAGCAATAGAATTCAGTTATATAAAAACAGTTATAACTCAAGAAGTTATTTCTTTAACAAAGTGCATTTACCTTTCGATGCATTAGTATAAATCAACTATTGGTTAGTATTTCATTAATATTTATATTTATCTTTGAATTTTTAACTAATTTTTAAACTAATTTAATACATTTACATTGAAATATTTAAATTACATCATATATTGATTAAAGATTGAAAATATTTAACAAACTTTTAAAATATTGATTTATATTTATATATTGATTTATAACTTGTCAAAATCACCCTTATTTTATGATTCGTAAAGAAATCAAAACCTTTTTCTGATATCTCCTTCCGATAAAAATATTGATTTTTTTTAATTATGAATGCTCTAATAATAACTGTTCACAATATAAAAGCATTGATTAAAATGCATAATAATTACATATCTAAACAACTTTTAATCGAGTTTCCGGGCAAAATCGGGTAACTGTTACATCTGCCAGGAACAACTTTTTGAAATTCGGCGGGCAAAATTGGGTTTTTCCGGCCATTACCCGAATCTGAACTACTCTAAATATATTGTAAATTGATAAATAATATTAAAAACACCATAATCTTCATAAGAAAATGATAAAGGGAATCTAAAGTAATGAACTTTGTAAAAATTTGCAAAAACCTTTCTAGTGTTTTTGGTATAAATTCAAAAATCACATTTGAAATCTTTTTTGTTTAAATCATAAACCATAATGCTGACCTGTTTATAATTGAATAGCGTGCAGTAGGTAAAAATCAGAACTACTATTATATGAGACATGTATTAAATAATATTTCTTCAATAGACAATGCAATAGAAAATGTCTAAAAATAGAACAATTTTCACACTAAAAGGCATTTTCATGGGTGTTTTTAAAGATTTCTAGAATAAATATTAGACATGTTAGAGGGGTAAAAATAGGCTTATGGTCAACATGGTTACAACATCCATATTATCCGGTATCTTGTTTTATGTCTTAGCATTAAGATATCATACATTTAATAGGTTTGAACCAACAATTTTAGGTTCTGTCAATTTCGGGTTCTCTAAATGGGTATACACTATGCAAATGAGGGAAACCCAGGTTTCAGATACAAAGCCGGGAATGATATTCAAATTGTTTTATGCTTAAAGTGATCTCTGGGTCAAATCGGGTGATATATGTGACCAAAAAAAGCGGGGAAATTATATTTAGACAAAATGCAGGGAAAGGGCAATTTCGAGTCTAAACCCCCTTCAGGTGCTGTATATCTAATCCATAATAGATTAAGCGCTAGAATAGAGTCCTAAATGAGTTATATTAATGATTGAATGATTGGACAAAACTATAGACAATATTCAAAATTAATAAACAATTAAAACAAATGAATAGCTTTTGGTTTAAACTTTAAATCATTTATAAAAATTCAGAAAAAATCGGATTATTTTTGCAATAATTTCTGACAAAACAAGTGAACAACAAATGAGTGAAATCTTAATAAATGACATAAAAAGTTGAACTGATTTTTGACTCAAAAAGAGTGAAGTTTTTTGCATTAAATGTTTTGTTTGATTGGAAGCACTGCTAGAGTGAGGACTCAGTGCTTTCACACATTCATTGCATTATTTGTTATTAAATGTTTGAATCATTCGATTATAACTTAATTCAGAGTTGAATACAGTTTTCGGGCATTTCTTAGCCATTAATGTCTCGTTTGAAAGGTTTTGGTCCGGAGTTTGAATACGCGGTTGAATGCTATCAGTATTTAATGCAAAGGGAAAGACAGAGACATGTGTTTCACAACAGGTTTGCAATTAATTAATCGATTTCTAAATTAATAAATAACTAATGAATGTCTGCTTATGTCAGGTCTCCAGACATCGAATGGCGCGAAGATCTGGTAAAACGCGTTCGGGTGCTCTGTCTCTGCCATAAACTGTCGCTTAGAGTCAAATATCTATCGATTTATATTTTGGACCTCTTTATGGATAACCACTATATCGTGAAAGAGAAACTCGAGTTAACAGCGATTTGCAGTCTAAACATCGCAGGTATGCCATCATTCCCTTCCCTTCCCTTACCTTTCCTTCCCTTCCCTTCCCATCCCATCCCAGCAAAGCATATATTTATTGATATTTTGCTTAATTTAAGCCAAAGTGGATGAAAGCGATAATAAGATTCCGAAATACAGTGAACTGTTCACTGAATCGAATCAGTACTCAATGGAAGATATCTTAGATATGGAACAAATAATTTTGCAATTCTTCGATTGGATTTTCGTGACCCCAACCCCTGCCTCTTATGTCGACTACTTTTACACAACATGTTTACCAGAATTGAGTTTAAATAAATCGATTGAAAACGTGATTCAAACATATTTAGACAAATCTCTGGGTATTTGTATTTAAAGATAATATTCTAATCATTTTTCAAAACAAACTTTTACTTAATTTTTAAACTCTTAAACCGATCAGAGACTCGATTCTATCGATTCTACCCCTCACTTATCGCCGCCTCAGCGCTCTATTGCACCAGAGCTGCATTCAATTTAGAGCCCGTTTGGCCTAAAAGAGTACAAAACATCACAAAATACTCGTTCTCTCAAATCCAAGAATGTGTTTATGAATTGTAAGCATTAATAATAATTTTAAAAAATCTAATGTTTTCTATAAATTCATAAAAAATGTAATTTCTTTTTACAGAAAAAAATTTGAATTAATTTCAAAGCCATTGAATATAAATAATTCACTAAACGATTCCGGATTTAGTGATTTCGATAACCTTTAGTCAACACTAATAAATAATTTAATTGTTTTTTTAGTTTAATTTTCTATTTTGAATACTAATTATTAAATATTTTTGAATTTAATTTCAAAATTTGTTTCAATAATAAATTCAAATATTGTTTATAATTTGCCAAAACAGTCATAATTTTAATATAAATCTGTTTTTTATAATAAAATCTATAAAATGTTTTGTGAAATACAATTCGAAAATAATAATTATTTCTATTAATTTGAAGACAACCTAATTATATGAACCCTTTTTTGATGATATCTTTAATTTTCTTCGACATATTAGGTATGAGTTCTATATGAGTGTCAACACATTTGACAACACAGGACTGGAACTGATCGGTGAAGCCTTTGATTTGGGCTTCACTGGTGTCGGCGCCGATCTTATCCCTAATGCTGTCCTGACATCCGAGAACACACCTCTCGATTCGGTCCTAAAAAAATCCAAACAATGTCTTAAAAACAAATAAAATAATAGTTTAGTCGCAGACCTGAAAAGCAGTCACTTCTTTCTCGATGTATGTCTGCGCCGATTGGAGTGGTTGTGAGCATTTGGCCACACATTCCTGATTGGCTTCCATAGACAGCTCTTTCCTGTCACAGCACTGGGCGGCACACCTGTGCATATCTCCCTTTAATTTACATTCAGATTAAAGTCAATTATAGTCGAGATTGCAATACATTAATGAGTTGTCATCAGTTGTACCACAAATCAGATAATTGTATGTCTGAGTCATGTTATGTCAATCAACTCAACGCTATGTCTGACTCATTGGACAATCAGCTGATCCACAGATTGAGTGCATGACTGACCACAATCTTATTCAAACATTTAACTAATTTTCAATATTTAAGACATATTTGAATGAAAATCGAGAAAACCTTTGAATTAATGTTTGGCACAAATGTGTGAATTAGGGCTCAAATAAACAAATAAATAGAGTATTGTTTGGATTGAGAGGAGAGGAGAGGAGAGGAGTGTTGACAACCATAGGATCACAACTCGATTAACAGACAATTTATTGAGTGCTGAATAGACAGCCATAGGAGACAGACCTGTATTCTTCTCATACACGACTGGTCCAAGTCGTCCATCAGTTGTCTGAACGCCGTCTGAACACGTGTTTGTGCCGCTTCTGCCATAACTCACTTTCGATACCTATCCTATCGATCGATGTGTTTATACTTTCGATAGCATTAGAACTAAAAGTTTTTAAAAAGTTTTTTCCTCTCATTTAACGTAATCTCAAAAATATTTATTTTATGAGTATTTGATAAAAATTAATTAATTATATGTTTTATCTCAATATAAATATTTATTTAGTTATTTAATAATAAAAGAAAATATTTAATAACTTTGTATTGTTTTAAAAATCTATATTCAGGATAATTATTCATAATTTGTTTTCAACAAATGAACATCCACAATTCTAATGAGCCCTGATGCTTTTAGCATAGAATTCGAAAAGGTATTTTCTAATAAAAAATTAGCAGAGCAGACATGTCGAGACTTCAAAACGACTAGGGGTATTTTTTGGCGAGAGCCTAGGCGAATAACGGATTTTGCCAATTTTAGGTGGTTTTAGAGGGGGTTATTTTGTAAATTCTTGCAGAATGTAATTAAGAATGACCCAATTTAACAGGAAATCCACAAATTTTGCAGAAATTTAGCAGAATTATGAAGAAATGTTAAGAAAATGAACCAGTTCCATAATAAAAATTTCTTTTATAGCTTTATTCTAACATGTTCGATTTTTAAAATTTTGCGTTGAAAAAAATTTTCTTTGAGAAAAATTTAATTGATTTGGTTTAAACAAAAATGAATCTCAATTATTATAAGCAAACCTCAGATAAAAAAGTAATAAAAAAAATTGGAATTGTTTGGTTGTTGTGCACAATTATACAAAGTTATCAAAGAAAATTTCTATGGCACCAACGAAATTGTCTAAAAACTAGTCAAAAGTTTTGGATATTTTTATCTCCGCTTTCGAAGAAAAGGAGTTTATAGATTCGTTTCCACTCCCACTCCTCCTCCCACCGCCGACCCTACCTACCACCCACCCACATCTCAACTAGTATTGACGATACGATTACCGCCGCCCCTACCTACCACCCACCCAC
>JAQFXN010002114.1:0-13407 GCA_034693365.1 Liacarus xylariae
TTATAAATAATGGAGTTAACTCCTTTATTCTCTAAGCTAGCCGGATTGATATGAGTATCCCCACTACCGCAATTGCAGATGTAGAGCTGCCACACCCTGACCAGAAGAGCTTCCATCCGTTTATCTCATCTCCTCCAGTCACGGAGCTTCGTAAAGGAATGTCAGACTATATCTAACCGATAAACTCTTCGCCTCTTTTACAAGTTCCGCTTCCTTTCCCCTTGGAAAAGAAATGTTCCAGGTGACTAAATCCAGTTTCCATTGTAGTAGTCTTGTCCGTGAAGCTCCTAATTGCCTGCCTTTATGGCTTCGGGACATTGTGTTAGCGGAGTCAGTGTCTAGACGTTTCCGAGGATCGTTTATTAGAGGGTTCATACTTTGGTCATCCAGGCTTGGGGTCATAATGATATCCCTGGATTGCCAGTCCTATTTTGTCTCTTATTTGTATCAATTTTAAAAACTGTGATCAGCTGGATGAACGAAACTCTCCCTAAACCCCTTCTGATTAGGTAGTTGAGGGCAGAGTAATTTTGGTGTGATCGATAATTTTCTCTGAACTGTTCACGTGGAGTTCCTCTATTACAATAGCTAGAGGTCCGGAGTTTTTAGCTCTCCATATATGCGCAGTTTGTAAAGTGTCCTCTCTTCGGGCTTATGCCATCCCGAACTGATTGGGACATTACTGAACATTATTGGGTTTGTTTGTTTGGCAGCCGGCACCACATATAGCTTTGACACAATTAACAACCTAAAGGACTACTATATTATATAGCATTAATGCATACAAAGACTTGTCTTACAAGTAGAGGACTAGTAGCCGCGTATACATGACAAGTGCAGATCCGTTCCTCGTAACGCTCTCTAGAAGGGAAGGACTGACTACGATCTACTGTTATAGGCCGTTAACTCGGATACCGCGGTGGCGTTACTCACCTTCTCTGTCGACTCACAACAAACATCCTAAGGTTATGAAAAAAATCTTTCTATTAGATTTATTCAAAGTAAAATATTTGAATCGATTATAAAATAACAAATTTATTGATGTATTTATTTTCTTAATTCAAATCTTATTTGTAATTTCGTATTAATTTTTAAGAAATTGGATTAAATGTTATATTTTTCGGTTCGACGAGTTATTGAATACGATATTTACGAAAAATTAGAGCTAAAGTTGCCTTCATTTGTATCATTGCGTGCTTCCAACCGATGCAGTTTCGGGGGCCCCCACTGAACGGGATGTACGCGTACGGGTGGATTCTGCTCATGGCATTTGTGGTGAATCTATCAGGGTCAAACAGGTCCGGATTCGGGAAATATTTCGGGTCCTTATGTATGGATGCAATTGGTATAAAACATGTGCAACCAATCGGTAAATACTGTCCTGATCTCAGTTCTATTGGTTCGTCTAATTTCCGGCCGATTATGGAGGGATTGGGGTGAATACGCATTGTCTCTTTAATGCATTGCTCCAAATAAGTTAATTTTCTTAAGTCTTCTACAGTTATCTCACGATTCAAATCATTTGAAAATATTTCTTCTAATTCTTTCTGCACTTTTGTCTATTGAAAGTAATGTAATTATTTTTAAAAAAATGGAATTTAAGATTAATGAATAGATAAGTTTTACTTAAAATAGCTTATCTCAGAGCGCCTTTGATTTTGTTCAAATTTTTTTTCTGAATGCATTGTTGTAAAGCCTTTGCAAATTAAACGTGTCCTACATCTGAAGACTTCCTATACTATCCATATGTAGTCCAATATTAATATTCATTTTTTACTTAAAGTCAAATAATATTATTGGAACTATTAATAATTTCTAAATTTTTAACCATTATTTTCCAAGAAATACAAGTTCAATGATTTTATACAAGTTTGACAATAAACAAATATTTCAACATTAATATTTGACTACATATGGGTAATATAGACAGGCTTCACATGTAGGCGAGTTTAATTTGCGAAGACTTATTATATAACTATATAAGTAAAAATTGAAAATATTTTATGCTCAATTTAACTAGCAAAAAATTTGGCCCTATTATAGTTTTAAAAAATCATACATTTTATAGTTTCATTACTTACCATTGATAGATCTGTGATCTATACGGAGTTTAAAAATCAAATTGTTGTGATTAGGAAGAGAATCAATATTAAACGATATTTTTTAAAAATTTCTTGCAAATACGCGGTTTTAGGGGGTTTGTTGAACGCCTGAAAATTATTTATTCAAAAATGAGATTAATATAAAAAATAATATTTGACTCAATTCATAATTTCCAGTTTAATATTTGAATGAAAACATATGTGCGAAGTAAATAAACTACCATTAGTTTTGAATAATTGTTAACAGTTTTTGAAAATTTATGAAAACATTTGTTTGAATATATAAAAAGTGTTAACAATTATTTGACGCTAAATAAGTGGTTTATACGCTTCGAATCTACTGTATTCCAAATGTAAATTGCTAATTGACTCAAATATTATTATCTTTTTTTGGAACTAAATATTCTTTAAGTACTTCAAATCCCCCCTAAACCCCTGTATTAGCAAAAAAAATATTGAAGTTATATTTTTTATTTTTTATTCTCTTCATAATTTGCATGTTGAGCTTTGCACACCTCATTGGGTTTATCAATTGTAAGTACTAAAACTGTATAAAATGTTTCCATTTTAAAAACTTTATAATAGGTCCAAAATAAATTGAGCAAAAAATATTTTTAATTTTCACATAATTTACATACTTGTATAAAGTTTTGGACAAATAAAAAAGCCCATGGTCTGCAGTGTTTTTATACTATCCATATGTAGTCCAAAAGTAATATTCATTTATTGGCATAAACTTAAATAATAAATTTGATCTTTTAATATTTTTTAAATTTTTAATTTTCACTTTTCATTTAATAGAAAGTTCAATATTTTTTATTTAACTTTAAGCT
The DNA here is from genome assembly GCA_034693365.1 of Liacarus xylariae. Classification (NCBI taxonomy): domain Eukaryota; kingdom Metazoa; phylum Arthropoda; class Arachnida; order Sarcoptiformes; family Liacaridae; genus Liacarus; species Liacarus xylariae. Next base: position 2,936 of record JAQFXN010002114.1, read on the forward strand.
TTAAAAATTTGAATATTAATATTGGACTATATATGGATAGTATTAAAAAACACTGCAGACAATGGGCATTTTTATTTGTCCAAGACTTTACATCAATGTATTGTACGAAAATTTGACAAGAATATAGGCGACGCTTCGAGATAGTGTCCTTGTTAGGGAAGTCTATGAGATTTTGGCCCTCAATTTTTATGAAATTATATTATATCGGGAAAGTATTGTTTGCAAAATTTTAACCTTTTTGATTTTGTAGTATTTTATTATATAATTTCAACTTGCCAGCGTTATAACCGACTAGGGGAAAGTAGAACCTGATGTAAAATTTTATTAAAATAAAAGTATTCAAAAAATACAAAGGGCCAAAAACACATTGTGTTTGATATGGCATTTAAGTGGAATTGAAATAATTGTATTAACTTTTGCTAATTTAATGCTAAACTGAATTATAAGTTTTTTCAAACCCATAAACAATTATTACTAATATTCTTAAATTAAAGATATTTTTCGATAATTTAATTCTACCTGAACATTTCCATCACTGCCAATATGAACAAGTGCCATTTTGAGGGTGGATGAGGTGGCGTCGTGGCCGGCGATCATAAAATTCAATATTTGTGATTTGACGTCGTATTCAGACATTATATCCGGACTTTTCATATTGTAATTCAACAGCAAATCTAGAAATACTAGTCTTCGTTTAGAACTAATAGATTTCATCGCGGAATCAATCATTTCTGAAGACATCTCAATATTATTATTGTTAAGAATCTTAATCTCATTCAGAATCTCCAGTTTCTTCTCTTTAATTAACTTTTAAAAGAATAAAATTATTGGATTTCAGAATATAATTCAATTCAAATAAATAATTACAGAATCGGTTAAATTATTAACAAATTCTTTCCAATTCCTGACGTCTTTACTCATTGAACTGAAACTAAATATGAAATCAGACCAGAAATAAGGGGTTATTATCCGATTGAGAACTATCTCAACGAATCGTCTGAATATTCTGAGGAAATAGACCCTGGATGATTCACTCAGTTGCACTCCCATTGCCGTCTCTGTAATAAAACACATTAATTAAAATCATTTTGATATTGGTTTGATTGAAATGAGACCACAAATAATATTTAACGCCATTTCCGAAATCATTGGTTGGATGTCATCAATGATTCCATTGTTATCCTCAATATGTCTGTCAATTAGTGAAAACATAATATTCTCTTCTCTTATAACTGTCGGCAAAATTATTTCCAGAATTTTGAAATGAAAGGCCGGATTCAATAGGTTCCTGTGCGCTTTCCATTTCGGATTTGAGCTAATTTTGGAAATTATATTATTTAAGCAAATGATTATATCAGAATCAAATTACATTATTACTTTATTGTTAGTATTATTCAGAGTTAGGGGGAGAATATAGACTAAATACTCCACTGATTTTGAGATTATGCAAAATACCTTCCCTTATCTGTTGATCAGGAGGCTAAAAATTTGTACTTTTTACTTTACTCCCCCTGTGCATTTTTCATATTTTTAAAATTATTATACCCTTTAATCTTTTTGAGATTTTATCAAAATTACCCCCACTCCCTATACCCCCATTGACTCAGCCGCCCTTGTAAACCCTTTGTGTTAATAGAATAGATATGTTGCTATAATACTCTTTGTCTCATAAATAAGTAACCTTCGACATTTTAAGTCAAATTTCATACGTTGAAATTTTCTTTTTATGTTTTCTTAAAAATTTGATCATGTTTTGTTAAAATATACCCAATAACCCACTATTTGAACATTGCTTGGCTACTCCCATTATAGAGATTATTTAAAATAACTTGAAATATTTTTAATTTATATTTTTTTGCAAAAAAAATTAACAAAATTCAGCTATTTTATAAATAAATATAATTAAATATTTTTAAGTTTTTAAATCAATATTTCATTGAATATAACCCTAATAATAAATAAATATATTGGAATGCTCTAGATATTACATTACGGTTTACATTAAGGCAAACAAATTACTAAAATTAATTTTTTTTATAGTAAATACTGTATTTTAAAATATCAGAAATTCATCAATAGTTATTAATCGTTATTATTATCACAGAGATGTTAAAGCATAGGAATATTTTGACTAATTTTTACATTAATTTTGAACAAAATTCTAATGCTCATGGTTAAATGAAAATTTTTTAGGGACATTAAACAATTGTACAGAAATTCTACTGAATTTAGCAGAATTCTCAATTCTTATCAAAATTGGGTCTTTGCACTTTGTAAAGCATGGTTTAATTTGTTAGACATGAATGACCAGAAGAATCTCAACTAATTCTATTCATCTCTTCCTATCCCTTTCAAACTTCTATACGAAATCTGGATTATAAGGCAAGTTATCTGATATAGTGCTAACACTTTTACTCAATTCATCGACTCTAACATTCAATAAATTATTGAATCGTTTAATCATAAGAATGTATAAGAAGGACAAAGTCGTCGATAATATTTCGGCAATAATTAATGTCTTTTTGAGAATATTGAAGTCATAAATACTTATAATGACATGAAATGCAAGGATCCAAATAAGGTATAGCGTGAGGAACAGAATGGTTGAACAGAGTTTCTCCTCGATTACAGAATAGATTCCACATGTAATCAAACAGAAGAGAGAGACCAATAAACCAAATGTGATTAAACCATACATTTCTATTCAAATTTTCAAAATTAATTAAAAGAAAAAGAAATTTAACATTGAATTCATTTACAGAAAAACTTTAAAATTTATGAAATCATTGATATTTTTTCAAAGAATTTGATATCAATTCGGAAATATTCAAAAGTTTAGAATCAATTCATATGAATAAAGTGAAAGAATATTGATATAAGAGATTCAAATACTTCTGAGCCATAAAGAATATCACAAAAAAATCAATAAATTGATTCAAAATACTCACTCAAATCCCATAATTCATTGTCATTGTCTTCAAAATAGTCTTCGAGAACGGGTTCAATACTAATCTCTTTATTGTCTATATTTTGTTCAAAGAAATGGGTCAGAAATACAGTAAAAGAGATGAGAGTTAATATCTGTGCAAAGATTAGAGAATATTTGACAAATAGAAACTTGTGATCCATTCTCTCCTCTTCCCTCATCTCAACTGAAGCAATAAACTGAAAGAATTATATCACATATCGACTTTCGCTTATAGAAGAAAAATCTTTACATCAGTAGTTCTAACGTTTAGAATAACATGAATGCAATGATAAATGAATAAAATATATTCCGCTATTGTTAAGTAAGGAATAATTGAGGTTAAGGACATTGGCTTTGAAGTTAATGAAACTTTTTATTGATTTTTTATTCAAATTATATTGAACTTTATAAGAAACAGTGAGGATATTACAGAATTCTCATTGCTTTCATTTTAATATATTTTGTTTGCAATATTTTCTTTTGGATTTCATTGACATTTATGTAAAATTCATTTTTAAACATAATGCGAACAACTTATAAATTAGCCAGTTAGTATTCAACATTCTGTAATACAATAAATGATATTGAAGAAAGCGTTTCCTACAATTTACCTGCTACATAATTATTAATTTAAATTATCACTTGTCTAGGGATTGGCAATGAGGGATATAGCTAAAATACCTTCTCCTGTAATGAATAAAAAAGGAAGACTTCATCTATTAATGTTTGGCAAAATATTTTAGCATAAATGGTACCGAAGGAGTCGCTTTTGAAATATACTGTGAAATTCTGTCTAAATTTCTAGAAAAATAACAGAATTTTGTCAAATTCTTTTAGATTATTACAGAATTAATCACAATTTATGTAAATTCTGTTAAATTACTTCATTTTTAGTTAAATTCTGCAAGAATTTGACGATTGTAAAATACTCCCACCCTCACCCCCACTCCATCTCAGAAAAAATGACGCAAATACCATTCCCTGTGATGATGAAAAACCAAGCAATTTTTAATACCCCCTAGCAATTTTGAGAGAAGGGCTACAAATATTCTGTGAAAGTTCTAATTATTTAGAAAAATAACGAAATTTTATCAAATTATAGCTAAATTTAGTCAAATTGTGTTAATTTCTTACATAATTTATCATAATTTGCATGAATCTGTCAAATTCTGTCATTTTCTTGTCTGTGATTTTGACCCCTATATACTACTAACTTTGATGTCTTTGGCTATCCCTACAATACAGCAAGTACATATTATTTTCTTAATCAGAGGTAAAAGCTCTTCATTTTCAAGCAAAAATAAATAAATGCTTTTGATTTGGTTTTGTCTCAGGTTAGATTCTAATTTAGAACTTTAAAAATTAATTAAATAGTTTTAATTTTTTCATTTAATAAATTATTTCTAGAGTTCAATAATAAAAATAAAAACATTAAACTAAATATGTTTTAATAATAGTTCAAATCAATTTAATTAAAACAAATTCAATAAGTATTTAGCATGTTGAACATTTAATTATAAAATTACCAATTTATCTTATTGCCCATGTCTGGGGCCATATCACGCTGAAAATACCGGTTCTCGTTCGATCACCGAAGTTAAGCAGCGTCGAGCCTGGTTGAGCCAGGTTAGTACTTGGGAGGGAGACCACCTGGGAATACCGGGTGCCCGAGACTTTTTATTTCTGTTTACTTTTCTATTTTCATGGCTTTTTTCCTTTTTTTAAATATCATTTTCTATTTTTAATTTACATAAACTCTTAATTTAATAAATAATTCAAAACTAAAGTAAAACTTAAATAAAGTCTTATATAATATTATAATTAATTTTTAATAAATGAATGAATAAATAAATGATTTTATATTTTTATTATTTAAGAATCCCTCAAATAATTTGAGTCAAATTGTGTGCAAAAACATATGTTTTTTTGAATTAGATTTTTAAATAATATTATTTCAAAACAAATTCAAAATATAACTTAACTTTATATTATTTATTATTAATTATATTCGAGTTTTCAGTAATTTATTTATTCATTTATTACAACAAAAGTATACCTAAAATGAACTCAAGAGTGGATTCACTGCTCCAACAAATCGATGCAATCCATGAGAGAAGAGCTCAAAGACGTTCAAACAAATGGACGGAAGAGGAGAACCAAAAACTCATTAATTGTATTAAAAGACAATTTAAGGCAAAGGAGTACTTGGGCTCAAACATCACTGAAGACATCGATTGGGAGTTAGTGTCGGAAGAGATGAACAGATCGTTCGCCAATTGTAGGAAACAATACATTAAATACATTAGAATTAAATTAATTAACGAACAAAACAATAACCAAAACGACTCTTGGAATCAATTGTACGACACCTCAAGACTCATATCCAACATATATAACAATTATGAGACCGAAGAAGACATTGATTGGGATTTCCTTAAAGAAAAGTTTGCGAAGTATTTAAACTCATTTTTTGGATAAAAACTAACTTTTTTTAATTACTAATTATTTTTGATTTCATTTTTGTTGATTAGAATTATTAGTTATAATAAATTATTGAGAATTTGGCGAAATCTGAAGATATCTGTTCCCGAAAGTGACAGAAAATCATTTAAAGAGATAATCGATTGGTTGTATCGAAACAAGACCTGCGATGAAATCGTTATAAGTGATGACGAGTACTAATAAACGCTTTTAATAGTTTATAAAAAAAATTTATTTACTTTAATTTATAAGAATTTAAATCAATTTTTTGTCTAAAATTTAATAAACTTTAAATTAAAGATTTTTTTCATTAAAACATTGATAATTAAAATTTTTTTAATATTAATAAGCGATGTATTTAAACAACTTTTGAAAAGTATTGAATTTAAAATAAATAATGAAAAAATGATGTTTTTATAACAGAGTGTTGAGTTCTGTGGCCGAATCACATGACTTTAAGGGCATTTTTCCGCGAATTAAGTTTAAGAGCAAACCTTCAAATTTAAAAAAAATTAAAATAAAAAACAAAAAAAAAAAAAGTAAAAATTTTAAAAAAAATAGTTACAAATCATTCCAAACATAATTCATTGAATTCTTCAGTATCGGTAAAATTAGGTTCAGAACTAATTTTCTTCTTATAAAGCCATTCAATAATTTGTGGATATGTTTTGGAGGTATAGTCGGGAACCGAAGCCTTCAATTCTCTCCAATGTCTGCACAACTTATTAAACTTAATAATACTATAAAAACAAATAAAATAATAAATTAATTAAATTCTATGGAAAAAAATGGTCAGAAATTGACTGAACTCTGAAAACCACTCTTTAAGAAAATCCCAATCGATTTGATATTCGTTTTCGTAATTATTTTTATATAAAAAGTAAATTAATTTTTGCGTTTCCTTAAAATTCCAATTATTGGGTCCATTGATGTCAGAATTGATAAAATTATAGAAAATATTTGTATAGAAATGTTGTCTACACTGGACTTCATTGCGTGTTTGCATACGTCGGGCAACTTTAGGCCATGGAATCGAAGAGAAGTCGAAATCACTTTTAAATTTTTTATGAAGTTTTTTAATTATTTTAATGAACTTTTTGTTCTCCGTTTCCGTCCATTTCTTTTTATTAAGCCTACCATTCCTTGAGTTTAGACTATTTCTACAAATTTCTCTAACAGTCTTCGGATCGCAAAACACCTTTTGTGCGATTAATGTGTTATTTAAACCCTTTTTATGCAAATCCAATATCTGTTCCCTCTCTTCTTCACTTATATTACAGGACTTATTGAGTCCAGAGAACAGTTTTCTGGCCCTTTGATACACTTTACCGATAGTCCTCTGCGGCATACCTTTGGCTAAACGCAGATATAGTTTGCTTTGTTTGACCGTCTCTTTTGCTGATGTTTTTTCATTCATATCCGTGTCCTTAGAGTACATAAAATACCCCAAAACTAAGTGAGGAATGTCTACAATGAAATCATCGCAAAACTGACGCCAATTATGCCTTAATATCCGGTCCTCTTCTTTGCTAAACCTGCCGTTCCTAATGACCAGCCCTTTGTCTGTGGCCAACGCAATGTCTTCAGCACTGAGTGGTCTCAGGAATGGAAAAGTCAAGTGAAGTTCGTCTTCACTTAATTTGTTTCGATTTATTTCGTCTGAAACACGATTGTCATCACAAGTGATGGTCTGATCCCTAATGTGCTGTTCAACGATGTGGTCATAACTGGAAATATGAGACGATTGACCATCACTTTCATCCATAATCTTATTTAAATTGTGTTCACATTATGTTGTTTTCAAATTCAATCAACACTTGGCGTCACTAATGCTGTGAAACACATGTTTATTGAATAGGGTTTGACATAAAGTGCGTCAGAATTAGAGTATTTGTAATAAATGTTCAAATATTTAATATTGCAATCAATTGTTTTGCATTTGAGGACAACTTTATATCACTTTTATAACACATTATTAATGAATGAAATGTTTTTTAATTGTTTTTCAGATCAAAGACTAATTCAGTTCCCATAGTATTAACTGATAATTAGTTTTGTGTTAATATGTCTTCGGATTTGTTAACTCATTTGGATTTGTCTGCAAATGATTTCTTATTGTTTACAAACCGAGACTTCATTTCACAGCAATTTATTTTCGACTATTTATTGCATAATTTGGCCAAAAAAGGCAATCAATTGCTGTTAATATTGTTGTCAAACAATTGGTCTCATTATAGAAGTATTGCCGCAAAGAATGCCATAAATCTGACGCCAATTAAAGATAAAGAACTCATTAAAGTAATCGATGTCTTATCGGATGAACAAAATTTTGATTTAAACCAATTTGTGTCCGAATTAGACAAACAGTTGTCTCAATTGCCTCCGAATAGCGTTGTATTGATCGATGATTTAAGTCTTTTATTCACTTTAGGCATAGATTTTGTCTCAATTTATAAATTGGTTCACAAATTAAGGGTTAATTGCCGTCAAAAGAATACAATACTAGGAATCGGAACTCATTTTCCATCAGAAGAAGACGACGAAGAAGTGAATCGTTTTGTTGCATCGATTGCTTATTTGTGCGATATTTGGTGTCAAATCGACAAAACCTCTTCCGGTTATTCACCACTTATTAGTGGTTGTCTTCAAATCAATAAAAGACTTGAAAATACTGTAAAACAATTCAATTATAAGATAAGTGATAGAAGTGTCAAACTTTTGACTTTTGGCTCTCAATTGGTTTAACTTTTATTTCAAATAATTTGATATAAAGTAAAAATAAAATTAAAACAAAACAATAAATGTCTGATTCTTGTGATAAAAGCGATGACGAATTGATTAAAGAATTTGAAAAATTACAGTTAGATTTGAGACAAAAATTAATTGTTTCGGACACTGAAGAGTGGGCTTTAAATTTAGATTCAATTGAATTGATTGGAGGAATGGATATATCATATGACAAAACCAATGATTCAAAAGGTTGTGTCACTTGTGTTGTATTGGAGGCCAAAAAACAATTCAAAATAGTCTATAAAAACAATTTAGACATTGAGATAACCCACAGATATATTCCTGGATTTTTAGCATTTCGTGAAATTGAGTTTTTGCTCAAACAATACGAATGTCTTAAACAAAGTTCACCAAAACTTTTGCCACAGATTTGGCTCATCGATGGAAACGGTATTAAATGATTGTTTATTTAAAAGATTTGTTAGATTTTGAAATAATTTTATAATTAATTTAAATTAAATTAAAGGTTTATTACATCCGCGAAAGTTTGGCTTAGCCTCACATTTCGGTGTTATCATCGATAGTCCAGTCATAGGAGTGGCCAAAAATCCATATTATCTTACATTTGTTGATAAAAATATTAAAGACGAACACAAGAAAAGGATTTCAAGTCTGTCTAAAGTCGGCGATCTGTTTGAGATCACAAACCCTTGCGATGAAGTGATTGGCGTTGCGCTCAAAACCAGCCATAACTCTAAAAAACCTGTGTATGTGTCGATCGGACATAGAGTGTCATTAAATACAGCGATTAATGTTGTGCTTAAATGCTGTAAATATAGAATTCCAGAACCTGTACGACAGGCAGACATTATTTCGAGACAACAAATAAATGGATGATTTATATGAATAAAAATCTATATTTTCTTACAATCATTTGTATAATAAAAAGATTTATTTGTTGCAGAAAACGAAGGAAGGGGGCAGTTAAAAAAACCCTGGTATTTTGAAATTCTTATAGAAACATTCTTGCTTAGAGGTCGTGGCCGTTTTAGAGGAAATATAGGATGTGGTAAAATAGCTATTCACAAGATGAAAACTTGTCGAATGCTGCGAACAGTTTATAGGATAACTGGTATTTTAAGATAAAAGTTACTTTTTGGCGATAATAAGCTTGTTCTCGTTAAAGAATATAGCTGCTTTTTTAAAGACAATCGCAATCCTATAATTTTTATAAATTCCAGGGAATATTCTCTAAAATTTTCGAAATAGAATACATTGTGTCTATACCCCTTTGGTCACCCCTGATCTGTTGAAGAATCGCAGATTTCAGTCAAAAACTGCTTTTTTACCGCCATTGAAATTATTTCTATCTAGGATATTCACCATTTACCCTTATTAATATTGAATTCCTTGTAGAGGTATTATACTCATCCATAAACCGGCATAGTTTGGTCATCCCTTGATTTGTCTGATCATATCTCAAACAATAGAAGCTGTCATTAATTATCGGTCATATACTCAATGAATAGGCTTTCTTATTGTCTTTGTTTTTGTTGTTCGTTCGCTCTTATTATCGATCATTCAATTGATGACAAATTAAGATTGATTTCACTAAAGATTGATATTTTTCTTTTCTATTATTTATCGAAAATGTTTCTATACTCGAGACCACTCCGAATAGTTTACAATAATTATTTTGTTCCCTAATTATGCCCTATAGTGCCCCTGCACATGCATATACACATGCACATGCAAAGGGTGCACATGCATATCAATTATTGCAATTTAGTATTTGACTTGAATTCATAAAATAGTTTGTATTGTTATATATTTATATTTTAATGACATTAATTTCAAATTGATATTTAGTTAATGTTTTCCATCAGTCAAACCATTTTTCATAAGTATTGCTCAATTCGTAATTATTCGCTTTCTGTAATAGTTTGGTTACCGCAGAAAGGATTTGCAAAACAAATATTCAAAACTAATATTGCGATAAATTAAAACCTTTGATATTTAAATATCAAACTTGACAACACATATAACTGTTTAATAATTTACATGTATATAAAAACTCTGTTGTTTGTCATTAAAAATAATTAAGATTAAATTGTTTGCCGGAGAATGACAAAATGATTTTATTTTTTTAAAATCGTTTTGATCATGATAAAACCATACAATATTATGATGAAATAAAAAAATCTGTCCTAAATATTATAGGCAAAAAGTTATTTACATTACAAAATATAATATAAATCTTACAGTTCCTTACAGTTCAAACAAATAATGATAT
>JAQFXN010002115.1:0-13407 GCA_034693365.1 Liacarus xylariae
TGGGCGGGTATGCACTCATACACTACATCGGTATGAGTGCGGGAGTCGTCGCCACCGAAGCCTAACATTGAATGCAATGAATGACAAGAATTGAAGTGAAGTAACAGAAGAAGCAAAGACTCAAATAGTGGTAAAGAATAGAATGGTTTGCAAACAATAACCACAAGAATTGAAAGAAATATAATTTAATTCGACTTTTGATTGATTTGAAGATAAATAAAATAAAGTTAACATAACTTACTTGAGATCACAAATGAGGTTAAGTATAGATAAGTTTGGATTTTATTTATATATAATATAAGTATTTATTTTATTCAATGTATAAAATACACGAACACTGAGTTATCATATAATGAGTTAATTATAAACCAATTATTTTCTTTCTTAAAATGCAATTTAAAATATATCACAAAATCAATTGTAAAGAAATGATTGAATGTATAGAAGAATTTACAAATGAATGAATAGAAACATAAATTATAAATCGTTTGAACCACTCTTTCCTCAATCTTCTCGTCCCAACCAATCATCTAATCAACCCCTGTCTCACTCGAAAGTCTTCGAACTCGAGCTGATCTTTGCTTATCTCGTCTGCTGACCATTGTTTGGGCCAAAGATCAATACGACGTTTTGGCCAAAGAATTTTGTGCAGAAGTAAACCAATGAAATATAGAACAATCAAATATATGGCAAAACCGGTTAAAATGATTATTCTTTTGGTTGAACTCGATTTGGTTAGTATGCCGTAGACCCAGATCTCATGGAATATTCCCAAATAGTATATCCAAACCATATACGAACCGATTAGTGTCACTACTATTGACAACTCTATTGCTATTTTTGATCTCCGGTGATATGTTGTCACGGCTTCTACTGTTAGTATTGGAACCACAATTGAATGCTATTATAGAAAATACATTTTTCAAAATAAATAAATAATTGGATAAGAATTAAAGAACTATAAAACACCTAATCCACATCATCTTGAGATACTTCCTTAATTTATCCAAGTTCGAATGAAACTAAGTAAATACTCATAGTTAGGTCAAGGTTTACTCAGGAACTACTATTCTTATCCAGACTAGTTTTAACAATATGAGGCAAAAGGAGTATTGCCAACATAAATTTAGCTGTAAAGGTTAAGAACAATTTTAAGTACCATTTTATCTTAGGGAAACTTCGCCAAATTTAGGGATAAAAACTATTTTTTTGTTATTATAAAAACAACTTTATTTTGTTCTAGCGCATTGTTCTATGCACACTAGGATCAATTTATTTATTGCCTATACCATCTAGAATGAACTAAATGACAATAGATTCAACTAAAAACTTGGTTATTTAGAATTTTCATTTCAAATTCATCTACATTAACCAGTTCATTTTGGTAGCAAGATTAAAAATTTATTTAGCCCTTGTCTTTGACCATCCTTTAGTTAAAGATAAAATGATAAAATACAAACCCCTATATGTGTTAACCACCAGGGATTCCTGTGGGCCATCGATTCATTTACAACATATTCTTTATTTATAATATAAAGAGTCCAATACATCGTCGAAACAAACTGTAATTAGATTTTCAAATGCTTTAATCAAGTTTTTAATGCAATTTCAATGAACTTCATTAAAAACTTTATTTTATTTTATTTCGTTATAAAATATATTTTAAGATTCAGTTTAGTTTTTATTTAATTCTCTTAAAAATAATTCAAGTTAATTTTAAAGTGAGGGACAGACACATCATTAATCATTTTATCGATTAATATGAAAAAAATAATAAAATTTTTCGATTTTTAAAACTCAGATTAAGTTTGTAAACTAATTGTTTATAAAAACTATTCGTGATTTGTCTTAAATTATAACAGAATTGCAGACATGACTACTGACTAACAATTAACTGAACTCACTATGCGTTAAATGATTTTTAATGTATGGGAAGAATCGCATGAATTCTAGTGATCATCACTGATGTATAAATAATTAGAAATAAGAAAAAATAAATTTTCTTTCAAAGAAGTGCATTTAAATTTTAACATTTATAAAAAGAGTGGAATGCATTATATCCATAGACATTTTTGTCCTTTTCACTTGTCTTTATTGAAAATGCAATAGTATTATTGCACCTGTGCGCACGATTTTGTGGAACGCAAAAATATAATGTCTAAAGCAATAGTGATATAAAATATCAAATCCATAGATTGGGATAATGAAAGAAATTAAACATAATTCTTATTAATATGTAATTTTCATTTTTTATTACTGAAAATGAAATATTGTTCTCTTATGATTGGATTACTTAATATAATTAAAGACATATTATTTAATTAAAACAATTGAAAGAATCTTGCTTTTAATATACTGTAGAATTGAAAGCAATTATTTTCCAAAACAGTTGATATTTTCAACACTAGAATCTGTTACTAAAATGAGAAGAAAAACAATCGTACGATTATAATACAAATAATGTACCCTGTGCATAAAAATTTTGCGTCACTTGTTAAAGACAAGTGAAAAGTAATACAAGACAGTGTCCATAGATATATTGTTTATATTGCTTTAGTGCGGTTAAACTTACATATTATATATAAACAATTCTCAATGAATTAATTTATCTGTGATATCACTAATCTATTAAAGGGTTTACTTTAGACAACTTGATTGCTGTTATTCATGTCAATAATGTCATTCAATATTACTATATATAGAATTGTGTTATAGTTTTTGTGAATACAAATCCTCACAAAAATTAATTATTTTGTTTGAACTAATTTTTTTGAAAGTTAATACAAATGTCTATTTTGGGCAAAAATTATTGTACTTATAATTATTATACCAAACATAGCAAACACATACCCATCCAATAGGAAATAGGACTGAATGAAAAAGTGTATCACGAGTTCGGAATAAATGTTTTACGAAATTACTTTCGATTGCTTTCGTCGGCAAATAATTGACTTTAAAACAATCGCACATTAAATGCAATAAAAATATTAAAAACTGAAAATTCTGTAAGAAATATAAAAAAAGGAATAAAATCAATAAAAATTTTAGCAATCATTCCTAAAAATTGAAAATAAATATACAGAGTATAAAAATTAGTCACAAAACCCAATTTACTATTGAAACAAATGTCTTCATAAACTTATTCATTGATTATATACTCCTATAGGAAATAACAAGGTTTGTCTGTCAAAAGATTTTGCATTCTTTTTATTATTAACACAATTTCTATATAACTTTATACTATTAAATGATTATCTAAACTTAATAAAATAGTTTTAACTTGTTTTAATTTTTAATTAAAATCTCAGAATTCTTTGGTTATATTTTTGTTATAATTTTATATAAAATAAAATATAAAAAACAATTTTCTATCCTTCATTTGGAATAATTATAAATTTTAAAACATCAATAATATCGTATAACATAATTCAGGATATTTTTTATAGTTAGAGATAATTTGATAATTTTCGAGATAACAACATCTTTATTGAAACTTAAATTCAAGGTTGAGTTCAAATCCATAATTTAATATTTTTGGCTATTAATTATCAATTGAAAAGGTGTTAAAATCATTTCATTTATAGCTATTTAAGTGTAAAATCTCTTTACACAATCTTTCATTTTAAATATTAATCAAAACATTCAATTATATTTGTTATATTGAATCATCAAATATATTGAAAAAATGAACTTCATACTATTGCTTAACTGAATAGACTCTAATATTCAATAGACGAAGAATTCATTCACACGAAGAATGCTAATTAATTTCCTTATGCTTTGAAGGAGTTATAACTTTGTTATGAGGAAAACATTCAATAAATATAATAAATATAATTAGCACCTAATCTGATGGAAATTCTCTGATAGAATCAATGAATAAATATATTCTTCAGCAAAATTAAAATATGTAAAAATTTTAAAATACTCTACCAAGTTCCAATAAGTGAGATATTTATATTTCCAGCCAAACGAATATTCTGGTGGCTGTTTAGTTATATTTAATCTGGCCAATTGCTCGTCATTTTGTTGCCAATTATAACCCCAGGGATAAATGAATTGAAACACAAGAGCAAATCCATACAACGATACAGCGATTAAATGTATTGAAACGGAAAAAGTTCGCCACAAAATCCAAAGACGAGAATTCATTTCTGACGGAAACAAAAAAACACTTAACAAAACTTAAATATAAGAAAATAAAACATCAGTGAAGAGATCAAAGCTTTATTAGTTGTCAAAACAGAAATGAATAATTTATTAGCACATATAAGAGCATCGCAATTGGAAAGGGGGTGTATATTAGCGCACAACTAGGTTTACCTGTGCTCAAAAAAAGTTCAAATAGATTTCTAACAAAATACTATACAGTACTTAATGATATATAGATTTCAAACTATACAATAGAGGACTGGCATATGAGTTATCTAAGAGTTAGCATTCAGTTAAGAAAAAAACTAGACTTCAATAAGTGGTTGACTATTATGAAAGAGAGTTCGTGAACACCAACGGCACACAGGTTTACAAACGCGGTCTACGGCTCTCTTAAAATAAATTACTGTTGAATTTGTAGTTTCTATGGCAATGACTTTAATAACTATAAAATAATTTTTTCATATAACAGTTAAACTGAATATAAATGTAGATCAATGTCACTGTAAAATAAACTTTGCATATAATTAAATATTCATGTATGATATCATTTTAATTGAAAGTTAAATATATTTAATTTTAATCCTAGATTTCCCCTCCGTTCCCATCAATAGCTACTGTTCTTATCGATTCCTATTCAATATATTCTCTTGACTTTTGTTTGTTTAATGTTTGTTGGAGTGAATTATTAGTTATCTCTTTTGATATGTTGTTTAGAAATAATGAATTTTTTCAGATAAACTATACTATTTTTTTCGAGGATCAGGGCTAAGCTATGAACAATTGACAGTCAGTTATTATAACTATAATAGTTACCAAACAAATAACAAAGAACTAAAAAAAGTTGTTAAACTGCTTCAACACTATGTTTGACTCAAGTTTTATATATTTATATATTTTGAATATAATAAAAATCTAATAATAATAAAATGAGAAAAACATAAAAGATAATGAATGCTTATATTTGAGTTAAATTTAATTTGCGATAATATTTTAATACACTTTTAATGATAGCATTTTGTATTGCGAGAGGCGTTTTCACGAATTAGTTATATCTCAGGTATTAATCGATTATTAGATTTTTTTTAAGGATTTCAATATTTATTACACAAAAAATATGAATAAATATAAAGATTAATATTTTATTCAGTTTTTCCTATGAATACCTGTTCTACAATCTATACCTGTGCTAAAGTGTTGTCATATCTGGATAACTAATGAAATTATTTGTATTAATAAATTAGAATTAAATAACTGAAAAATAATTACATTTTTTTGCAAAACCTATTTGACCTTAAACTTGACAAACAGTTTGATGTCAAACAACAAACTTTGTATTCAGAATTAGAACTGATTCAACAGTCAAATAGCATATTATGAGAGACGGTGTCATCGCATGAATATTATATTCAAAATAAATTGTTTTATTATACAAAAGTGATTATTAAAAAAACTTGCTTTTTGTCCAATTTTGGTATCAAATCATTAAATATTTAAGAACTGTTAGACAGAAAATAGAATAAAGAGTTCAATAAAATCTAATTAATCAAGAAATACAAGTTATTTATGCAATACTCACTGTGCCGTTCATCAGAGTTGTCATGAATTCCATATAAGTTATAATACAATTCCAGTGACAATACAAGAGTAACACTGTATTGTGTTTAAGTCGTTTAGAGCGACCCTCAAGTTATTTCCTGTTATTATTGCTATTCATATGGATATATGAATTCAGTGCACAAATCATAGATAATTACTATTACTTAATATATAAAATATTCTCCAAACGAAGTCATACATACATACAGATAGACAGATATGATTATAAACTATTAAAAGACAACTTGAAGTATAATAAACTTATATTGTATTTGTGATTGAGAGCCAAAATTTGAATCAAATTCATTAAAATATTGAAAAATTGAATTAATTTTAAATTTTTATCATACATTTTAGATTAATAAAACTGTTGAATAAAAGCCTTCAAGATCAACTCGATTATGAATAGCAGAGAAACGTTTCGATGCAAATATTGTTTTGCAGGGCAGCCAAGCTAGACCAATTTAAAGGCTATAGGGGTGGGAATATAACTTATATTTTGAAAAATTTCTCAAAATCTTAGAGATAAAAAATTTAAAAAATGAATAATGCAGAGCAACATGTCCATGGCTTAAAGGAGAAGATCTGGTTAAAAACTTCAGTCAGGAGCTTTTATAACCCTTGGATACCTCTATTTTTTTAAGTATTACTTACATAGCCTTACAGTTTATGACCTCTTAAAGGCTACAATATCTGTATAATTATTTGTTATGCATTTATTATTTATAATTTTTTTAATTCGGCACATATTTTCTTATTGGAACACATTTTCGGTCAGAGAACTCTTGTTTTCTTATTTTTTGTGCCACACTTTGAATGATAATCAAAGTATAGACTACTTTATTATAACACAATCAATAATAGCAAAACTGATGATTCATATCATTTTGTATTAATTTTCACAACAAATAACTGTTATTATGTTTTCAATTCTTTTCTCATTCAATGCCTGTTTTGTGGAATTTATTCATTTTTCCATTTCGTGATTCCATTTCAGAATTTAAAAAAAGTTTAAAACATAAAACAAAAAAGTAATAAAAATATTTGAGTCTTTGGTTAAAGAAAATGTGACTTTATTTAGCTTTTGATAACATTTATTTATCACTTGATTTATATTAATGAGTAAATGTTAATAAAATAATAAGGGGACATCCAAAAAGTACGTACGCGTCTGGTAGGGGAGGGGATCTGGATAAAGTAAGTACAATACATTAGTTACACAGTAAAAATGTACGTACTAAGTGGGAGGGAGTCTAGATTTTCAACATATTTGCTTACGTACTTTTTGAACCTCCCCTAATTAAATAATTTTGCTCAGGGGTGACCAAGATATTGCCTTATATGGAGATATGCAGATAGATTAATGATGGCTAAGGAAACTGTGTTATTTGTCTAGCTGATAACAAGTTTTTAGGCTTGACAAACCGTTTTACCGCTGGTACTGGTAAGATATAGGTATCTGGAGAATATACGTAAACTGGACACAAATTTAAACTGAATGGATATTAGATTGAGCTCTTAGTGATTTGCACTATTTTATGTTATTTGATTAATCATTGAACGACATCCATTTGTTAGAATGAAAATTAGTCATTGATAGAAACACTTTATAAAAAATTATTATTTCAAATTATTTGAAATTGAGTTCTCGATCACAAAGTTTTAAAACTCGAATATTCAATTATTTTTGAGATAATGTGAAAATCAAGAATATATGAATATACGTATTACAAGCAGATATACGTTAGGAACAAGGTAAACAAATTTAAAAATTTACGTAAATTATCTCGTGAAGTCACCTTTTTCTCTAACTTAAAAACATAGTTACGCTATATGTAGGCTATATAATAATTTTCAGAATTTTTTGATTGGGGCGGGGGTAAAATTGATTCTGAAAATGTAACTTTTGGCCAAATTTACCAGTAGATCAAATTTACAAAAATTAATATCTCGAACAATATAAGAGATAAAAATTTGGTTACAACTTGTAACTTTGTGGAATATTGTGTAGTTTTATGACCTCTTTAAAATGAGATTGATCAAATTCAAAATTCCTTATCCAAAAGTCCCCTTTGTTATAATATACATATTGTCATAAGCCCAAATTTAGGGATGTCAATGAACTCAAAGTCGAGGGTATAGGGTACTGATAAGAGCTTCAAAGTCACAGGGGGTGTTTTGCAATCGTCAATTTTTTGCAGAATTTAATTAAAAATAACATAATTTAACAGAGCTAATTGTGCTATTTTTCTGAGAATTAAGAACAGAATTTCACAGCATATTCTTTAAAAATCGTTTTCTCAAAATTTCTAGGTGGGGTCATGTTTGTTGTATCATCACAGGGAGGAGAGTATTTTGGTCATTTTCTAGAAACAGTGGGGTATTTTGGCTCTAGCTTCCCATTGGCTATCCTTACTCAAATTACCAATTCTAATTCCTAAACAATTTCAAATTCAAAAGCGATTGTTAAGTATCATTTTGCCCTATTTATAGCCTCATAAATTTTAAATTAAACGATTTTATCATGTGATGTGAGAAATGTACAGATCCATGGTGTAAACTGCAAATAATTATGTGCAAATAATAATAAATGTTCTAGTTTAAAATCTGTTTGATTTAATTTTTTTAGATTACTTCACTCATATTCTCATTCAACACGACTGATAATAAGAGAAATTCTATTTTCCAAATATTATAGAGTAAAACCTACACATGTCTTAAAAAGTTAACTTTTTTATATTACACAATAAAATAAGCGATTAGTAATACCCTCTCACTTAAGATAATTTGTATACAATACAATATTTTATTGTTTAATAACTTCAAAAAAAGTTAATTGTTAACATATAAATAATTTGTGCGGAAAGAGTGCTCATCTCTATATGAAAGCATATATTACTTAAATTTTCTTAATTTCATGATTTCACTAAATGGATAACAAATAAATTAAGAATTCGTGAATACATTAGAACACTTTTATTATGTTATGAACAGAGATAAGTAAAATAAGTTTAAATTATCTAAATAGAAATCTATAGGCATTTACATAATAACGCTGTGGTTATCAAATTATTTAAGGCAATGTATTTTCTATATATAATATATTTTGTGAAGGAATTGAATTATTTATAAAACTAAACGCTCATCAAAAACAAGTTTTAAATTATTTTTAAAGAAAAATATTCTTTTGTTTGTTATTTTTTGTTTGGATTTTTACCAATTGTTGACAAAATATAATTTCCTACTTTTAAGTCACTCAAATATTTTTAGCTTGTTATCCTTTGGGAATTCGTGCTAATGGATTTGAGTTTTCTGGACCTTTTCTTTATTAATAGCGTTAAATGTGCAACATTGAAATTCAGTTACTAATAAAGAATATTATTTCACAACAATTAAATTCCTTTATTATTAGCGAAAATGTATAACAATATTCTATAATTCCTTAGAAATTCTATTATTCTATAATAATAGCGAAAATGCACTACTACATAATTATAGAATATTGTTATGCATTTTCGCTATTAATAAAGGAATTTCATTGTTGTAGCTTTTCAAAATTTTAACCATTTATAACACTTACCTGTTAGGAGCTCGTGAGGGCAAACGCAATGATATTTTAATATTCTATCGATTGGATAACATTGTACACCTAGTGCTATGATATTTCCATAACTGAATCGATGCCTCAAAATTTTTCCACTAGACCTAAGTTTCTCAAGATATTTTAGGGTATTAATAAAACGTATTGTAATTTATTTTTAATAAGGAATAAACAAGAATGACCATTAATATAAATAACTCCACTTTCCCAATAAAATATTTAGTATTTCTTAAGCTTCCATCCTATAGAATTATAATTAGTATTCATTGAATTGCAGGCTATCATCCTAAAGCATTGCTATAGATTCCCAATGATTGGAGGCTCTCATCCCATAGATTTGTTATTGATTTCCATAGGTTGGAGACTCACATACCATAGATTAGTAATAGATTCCCATCTACTTGAGGCTCTGATCCCATATATTTGTTATATATTCCCTATGATTAGAGGCTCTCATCCCATAGATTTGTTATAGCTTCCCATGGGTTGGAGGCTCTCATCCCATAGATTTGTTATAGATTCCCAAGTATTGGCGGCTCTCATCCTTTAGATTTGTTATAGATTCCCATGGGTTGAAGGCTCACATATCATAGATTTGTAATAGATTCCCATCTACTTGAGGCTCTCATCCCATTGATTTGTAATAGATACCCATGCATTGGAGGTCCAATATATTTTTCGAATTAAACGAATCTATATACTCCTTTTTCTTCGAAAGCGGAGTTAAAAAATTACTATGAGAGCTGATAAACGGCAGGCCGTATCTGACAAGAAATTGAACCCGTGTCAGACGAACTTATACTACAGGCCGTTTATCAGCTCTGATTTATATTTCAATTTTTGTTATATTTGTCTAAAAACTGAACTCAAAACGCATTTTATTCAAATCCTATCTTCATTTTACTACTAACCAAATTCAACTCATTTCTTAAAATCATACAACAATTTGTACATTAATTTTATCTGGGGTAGCCAAGGGGGTATAGCCTAAATAGCCGACATTTTGCAAAATACCCTCGGTTTTTACCTAATTACCTTCTTCCTGTGCATTTTTCATATTTTGAAAAAATTATATCCTTCCTGATTTTTGAGAAAATGTTCTCAAAAAATCCCCTCTATACTATTATTTCCACTAAAGCGACGATCATATATTATGGCTATACCCTCATTGCCCATTCTTAGATTGGAAGTATCTCCTGAACCAAAGTTCCTATAGGGGATAATCACATGAGGTATCCTGAGTTACAGCACCATTACCCAGCCCTGCTAAAATGTAAGTCTGCTAATTTGCTAATAATGTAATTTGCTATTTAATAGAACTAACCTTTATTTCTATTTGTCAATAAACCATATTGTAATTTAATGTTTACATTTTAAAAATTGTTTATGAGATGGGACAGGACAGGAATCAATTCTTGCCATGCTTAGATTCTCTAGTATACATCAGTTCCATAGGGTTATAAATTAAGAGAATATTACTTTTACATAAATCCATGCTAAGAGGAGAGGGATGCGGAGAGGGGGTACAGCTCGGAATACCCCTCCTGTGATTTAAAATCAATTGAAAATTCACTAAAATTTAATGCATATTAATAGAAAGTCTACAATTTTAACAATCGAACAAAAATCTTATAACTGAAAAACTGGTTGATTTGAAAATATACTTATTCTGAAGACTGAAATTGTCTGATTTAAACAACTCAAACGATAATTCTAGTAATTACGGTAAATGATTCCCATAGTATTATATAAAGGCGGGTCTATAGCCCGAACGCCTATTATTATATTTTTTAAATGTTTATATATAGACCGCAAAAACCGCAAAAGTGTTTGATATCTATATTCAAGAGATAGAAATCTATGATTTGATTACAATATTTTTTTTGAACTCAATTCTTATAATGAATTATAAACTAAAACAAAACATAATTTCACTTAACTCTTAAGACAATCGTATAATTTAGCGATTAGTATATAGTCGGGTGGAACAGGTGGGCTTTGACCCAAACCTGAACACTCTTAAGTCTCTTTTCAATCTCTTAAGTTTGCTATTCATTAATGTAATTAATTTTTCCAATTATCCCAAAAGTTGTATTAAAAGTTATTTTTTTAATCATCAGATATTTGGGGAAAAAATAAAAACTAAAATTCTGTTAATCTCTATTTAAATTTAAAAATCATTAAATTTCTCGATTTTTTGGTTGAATAATTCAATTTGAATAGAATTTTGGCTAACATTAGAATTGTTTTTTAAATGAGATTTGTTTTACTTTTTGTAAAAGATTTATTGTTATTAAAAGTCGTTATTCTATCGCTCATTCATTTGAACATTAAATTCTGTTATTTTTCATTTCGTATAATCGGTTTAACTGTTGAAGAATAAAATTTGATAAAAATAAATCATTTATTTTAATTAATTCATGAGAAATATTTATGTATATTATATAATACAACATAAATTAAAACAGAATATAAGCTGAGTTTGTTTTTATTGAATAGAAAAAAATATATATAAAATATAATAAAATAAAAGATTTATATAATTTTCAGATTCATAAGAGAAAAACAATTATAGAATAATCATATAGAAAAAAAAAACATAACATAATTAAGTGATAATCACGATTTGAAGTGGGAATCAATAGTCTAAATGACATTATAAGCTCATTATATAAATTAATTCAAATCCAGATATGATATATCAATATTAAAACAATAGGAGAATAAATAAGTCATTCATTATATATAGAATAATATATGAATTGAAAAATAAAAAGATTAAAATAAAACTAAAACATTAATTATATTAAAAGAGTTGAATTTATAATTGTAGTGATTGTAAGAGTAGAGCAATAGTAGTGTCAGATAAACATATCCAGATCTGATGGCTGAGCGATCCATTGTCTTCCGGCCACAGCATATCGTACTTTAAGTAATTGTTTTTGTATCCGATAATTAGGAGCCGACTCTTTCCATTTGCGATAAGTCATTGGCAACGACTGATGTGGTCTTAGATTGTATTCGTAATTCATTAAAAAGTCACGAAAACATTTATGCAATTCGTGTTTAGAGAGACGTGAAATAATGAACTGTTCATTGGTTTCATTCTTCAATTCAATTGCTTTTCCAGTTTCACAGTCAATGAATTCCAGAGTATCTTCAGTTTGGATCCAATTAGTGGCCACTTTTTTATGGCCATTAATCCTCACTTTATTGATCTTTTCTGTTATATCTCTTATTAGAATATTTTCACATTTCAGTACTTTTGGTTCTTTAGTATAATTAAGGATAAAGTGCTGATGAAATGACTTTTCATTAAACTCGACCGGAATTATAACACTATTTATATAAATTGCATCAATGAAATGACTCAGAAGTGATCCCTGAACGCCCACCTGATTCCATAAACTTATCTTATCTGTAGTCGACTTCAATCTAATCAATTTTCCACTCCCTTTCTTCGGCCCATTTACTGATCCGTTTACTATTGAATTCCTACTACTCTTACAACTGTCTGGCGGTTCACTCAAATACAGATTCAGTTTATAATTCTTCTTCAGTTCAAATCGATTCGACGCCGGAATCGATGTGAACAATGAGTCCTCTTCTTTTACTTCATGTTTCACTAATTCGTTTAGCTTTTTGTATAGATATCTGATTAGACATCTTCGGGACAGAACTGGAGCCCTACAGTCAACCACAACGTATTCGGGCTCTAAATTATAGGGATCTATAATATCAGAACCACTGGTTATGCAAACTATTTCACACCAATCACTGTTGTCATCATTGGTTAAGATAATGGCCGCTAAATCTGATACTTTCTCAAGTAATTTATCATCAGATGCTTTATCTATTCTTTCAATCGTTTTGCTTAATTCATCTAATATTTTGACTGATTCTTCCGATGTTTCGTCTAATTCTTCTGTTCTTATTTCTGATTCTTCGGTAGTTTTCTCTAATTCTTCTGTTCCTATCTCTGATTCTTCGGTAGTTTTCTCTAATTCTTCTGTTCCTATCTCTGATTCTTCGGTAGTTTTCTCTAATTCTTCTGT
>JAQFXN010002116.1:0-13406 GCA_034693365.1 Liacarus xylariae
ATCAATTGTTCAAATAGAATGTGTTCTTCATAAGCATTAATGTCACGAAATACAATGCAAAGTCGCTTATGAAGAATGTAAGAAGA
Organism: Liacarus xylariae; assembly: GCA_034693365.1. NCBI lineage: Eukaryota > Metazoa > Arthropoda > Arachnida > Sarcoptiformes > Liacaridae > Liacarus > Liacarus xylariae. The sequence goes on from JAQFXN010002116.1 coordinate 87, forward strand.
TCACTGTTGTCAAATTAAGGATCATGACTACTTGGATCAAAATAATTACAATTATAACAATATTATATAATGTACTTTTTCTCTATTAAGTTTCATTGCAATTGATTAAAAAGTTTTTTTTAAAACTATAAATTTTAATTTTTTGATTTATATATGGGACAGTTCATAATCTTTGACCGAAAGCTTATTTTAATATCAAATAATTCAAAATAAACAATTTGATATAATGTGTTCCAACGAATGATTAAGTTTTCATTCGAATTAATATTTGGCTATCGGTCACAGATTAATCAAATATAAAAACACAAAGCAAATGAGTAAAAACAAATCATTTCTCTGTCCAATTGAGAATATCTTTACTGTAGGTTAATATTAAATGTTTAAAAAATAATTTATTTAAGAATATTCTAATTAATTAGCTCTAACTAATCTAACATTGCTTAAATTATAGGAAAATGTACCGAAAACTGCTTGAATGGTAATTGTGATATTGCTGATCAAAAGTGTGTGTGTGACCTGTGCTGGGACGGCAACAAATGCGATAAATATGGTAATTACTAACTTCCAATTATTACCTTGTACTCTACTCCCAGACTAAGATACCAAAAATTATAATATACTGTAATGTCAACCCTGACCCATCCTCATAAACTTTTGTTAAAATAACACACCTTCCGCTTCACTAGATAAGAATATTATAAAAACTAAACCTGAACAATCAAAGTCAATGGGGCATAAGTTTTGCTGAATGAGAAATCTAATGAAAATTCATAAATATTTAATCAATGAATTCATGAAAATGTTAGCAAAACATACTATTCCTAAATTATCTCTTTATTGATGTAATAATAATTTGTTATTCAGCTATAGTTCTCATTGAAGGTCACATTTGTCTGAATAATATTTATTCGGTAGAAATAAATAATTAAATATTAATAAAATTGCATTTTTATTCAATTCTGTAAATCGTTTTAGTTGACATCCATTCGCCACAGTTTGACGTCAATGAAAAGCGAATTTATATAAATAGACAAAACATCTATAATAGAGAAAAACCGATTTTCATAGCAAAAGCTCATGACTTGGATTTGGAAACGACTTGCGAACAGAGAAAGAAAGATTGCATTTGTGGACAAATAATTTATGTCTTAAAAGATCAAAATTCTTATCAAAGATTATTTAGAATTAATGCAAAAACAGGAGAATTGTTTATAAGGGATGCGAACAAAACAGTTAACGATTATAAATATTATATAACAATTAGAGCAAAATCTGCATTCAATACATCCAACACTAAAACCTCTGAATTACACTTAACTGTTATAATTCAAAATGAATTGAATCGAATCAGACGTCAGGCAAAAGAGGAAAAGCAATTAATGACAACAAATAAAGAGCCGCTTTCGCGACAAATAGCTAATTTTCAAACGACTTTCAGTTTGAGGACTGTGTCGGGAGAGCCGAACGCTCTTCTTATCGGTAATACAATACAGTATAGACTGGACGTGTCTCTGCCCCGAACCAGTGGCATAGACTTATTGGTCGAATTATACACTAAAGATGTAATTAATCCGAATTATTCGCCGGCACTTACTTTATATAACATATCGGTCAGCAATAAAGTGGCCGGAATTGGGTTTCTCACAAACGGCGCACCGCCTAAGCCTAAAATGCTTCTGAACCACATCAACAACAATGTGGTAAATACTTAATTAAGCAATTGATGAATTGTTGGGAAATTTTAAGAAAAAATTCTTATAATTTGTCCAAAAGTACGATCGCGTCGTTCTTGACTTCGGGACCGTTGCCAACAACGGCGCCGACGGAAACAAAATGTCGATATCTTTTTCCGTTGCATTAATCAGAAAAGTTAATATGACTGCTGGCAGTAAGCACTTTGTGACTATCGGTGCTGAGTATAATCAGGGCTCCTATGTCTGGGTCGGTGTGTCTCAGGTCACAGCAGAGACTCTTCCAGCTGTGAGTTGAATACAGTTTTAAAATATGGCACAAATCAGAAATTTTTATTAATTTTAAATAATTTAACACAAATAGGCCGAAGATTTAAGATTAGCAGAGGTTGAAGTAAAAGGAGCCAAAACTATTGCATTGGACAGTGCCATCACTTTTACAGCCGAAGCACTGCTAGAGTTTCGTTCCGATAATATTATATTTGAGATGTGGGGTCCGACACATGAATACGAGCCCAACAATGTTATAGCTATGGGACAGATAGGGATCAATAACTTCGGGGCTAACTATCAAACTGTTCCAAACCAACCGCAACACTATCTGACAAAACGAATCGAAAGTCAATCCCGACTTTCGTTTCAAAAAGCGATTTTAAATATGGGTCTCATCACTAATATTGGCCAAAAGTCAGGCCAACCCTCTGCTGATGCGGAAAACAAACTAACCTTTACGTTCACTATATATTCAACCAATTATGAAGAGAATGTGGGAAAGAAAGTGCCCCTTAATCTGCAATTAATTATCGGTAATAAAACAGTTTGGACTCAAACTATTGAAGTCATGATAACCGAACGAAAACACGAGAAATCAATCGCTAGAATGTTGGCCTCAAATGCAAACTTATATCCTTTGACTGGATTTCAAGGAAGTCTAACAACACTTACGGTATTCACTGAATTCAGTGAAGCGACCACTTTCGTTGAATATTCAGTGGCAGTAGAAGTGCCCACCGCTAGAAAGATAGCACTTCTAGAGCCCTGTTCTGCCAGATTTGTTAAAGAAAAGACTGGCATTAATATACCATATGTTGAGTCAAAACAAGTCGAACCCACTATTGAAGGCAATCAATATGTGTTTAGCTTTGGAAGGATTCAATTAATAAGACAGCGCTCGCCGTCAAAAAAGAGCGAGAACACTTTAGTTACTGAAATTATACTTAAAATTGCTTTTCATGAAGAAAATGTTGAAGGTTTGGGTGAATTTTTGAGTTAAATTTCTAATTAATATAAGTTGATCAAGTTCAAGTTAATTAAGTATTCTTGTATTTCCTTTTCAGGTAAGACCCTATTGGCTAACGTGAAGGTCGTGTCCGGAATAAAATCAATTAAAGTAAAGTCCGAAGAGATTAAAATAATTACTGAAAAGAAGTCCGCCGTTCCTGAAGTAAGTGTACAGAAAGCTGTTCCGTGGGATGAGTTGTATGTGTCGGGGGGTATGTCTATCAATATTGGTATGCAATTACCCACAAGTGCTGCTTATGAAGGCGTCAAACTTGAAGTTCACGGCAATAATCAAAGCGGACTTTCTTTACCCGAAATTAATATCTGTCGACTGGAAGTGACAAATGTTGGCCAATCAATGCCCTGTTCTTGTGTTGGAATTCAGAAAATCAATAAAAACAAAATCACTTACGAAAAGCTTTTGAACAAAAACACAACACTTAATGATTATTCTTATATAAGTTTGGGCGACATTTCAGTCAAACAAACGCAGTCTCCAGAGTCGGAACGAAAATTCAATTTCAATTTTGTGGTCACTATTCTGGACGGAACCGATCTTCAGCCCGGAGTCAATTATCCATTTTTTGTTGGCCTCACTATAGGCGCGGACTTGATTTGGTCGACAAACTTGAGTTTTGCGATGACAGGAGAGGCGCCGCCAGACATGCCGTCAGATAAGAGACCAAATTTGATGACATATTTGAAGGACAGTTCCCCAATCCATTCGGGACACACAACTGAAGCCATTATAAGACTGGAAACTCCTGCGCACACAATAACTAATTACTCGATCGAAGTTTTGGCTTTGGATGAAGAGATTTCCATATGTGGTCTTTGGATCACTCATATCGGCCGAAATATGCCGTGTCTTAGCGCTGAGACAAAAGCCGAATACGAGTCCAGACGTATTGGAGAGAACAGCAGAGCAATTATGAACTTTGATATTGTGGCCAATACGGGACCCAATTATTTGTTATCACCGAAAGACGAAATCTATTCCAATACTATTGAGTTCTCTGCAATGGTTCGGGTGATGGGAAGTGCTGTAAGCAATAAATTCATACGAATAGCTGTAAAATATGGACAAAACGAGTTATCTATTAAAAGTAGACTTGAAATACCTGTTCTTAATAGTCCCAAACATAACAAAGAGTTTACGGCACCGAAAGTGTTTACTTTCGATACCATTGATGGCTCCAGAATTGCAGGAATGGGTAGTTCAGCACTACTTATGTTTGACATGGAATTAGAGCAGAACAGTCAGGCGCCCATCCGAACAGAACTGGTCAACAGTAAGGGCTACGAGATATGTGACGCCAGTATTATAAGGATTGGCGCAAACTATCCCTGTTTTTCTCCTTTTGAACTCATAAAACACGATTCAGTCTTCGATTTAGGAATGATTTGCAATACTTATCTCAATAAAGAGGACACGAATGAGAATAGCGTTCGTTTGGGAATTGCTGTGCGATTTGACGATAAGCTTAAAGAGGGACAGACTTTAAGACTTGTGGGACAGGGATTTGTTGGAAATGCTTCGATTGGAAAGCGTCAAAACATTGATTTAATGGTTAAGAAAGAGATCGAACCAACTCTTTCGGGATTAAGCGAAGCAAAAATCTCACCCAAAAGTGTCGCTCCATTTGGAGCAAAGATTAGAAATAAGGTTTGGGTTGCTTTCAATCTGACAATTCCTCCAAAGTCTACTGTCAAAGTAGACATCGAAGCCCGGGGTTCTGTTGAGGAGAATAGAGCTATCATTACTGTTCATGGCTTACGAATCAGATCTGGCGGAGCAAACATTGCCTGTCCTATGGCTAACGCGAATCCTGAGCTCAAATTTGAGTCGAGTGTAGGCAATAGTCAACACGACGTCGTGAGCGCACACTTGGGATATCTGTCCAATTTTGGCTTCAGTCACGCTTTCGGCAATGCAGTGGCCGGGGATGACGACATCACTATTGAAGTATTGGCACAATTTACTGATCACCCGATAACAGACGAGAATTCCGATCACACAATCAAAATGACAGCTCTTTTAGGAAATGAATCAAATGCTAAATCAATAAGTGCTGCAAAATATATGCGAGTTCTAAGAACTCATTCGGAAAGACCTATAATTGAAACCGAAGTCATTATCAATAATTCTACGGTTTATGACAGAACACAAGTCATCGACGCAATGGCTATAATAAAGCACTCGAATGAGTCGACTGGAGAGCCCAGGAATCCGGCGCTTCGGCTCTTTCTTCCGCCTTATATACAGTTCGGGAAAATTGTTTCCTTTAATATTAGAGATCAGCCAATTGTTCAAAACAACACAATCGGCGCAACCGTTGATATAGTCGTAAGAAATGCTGCTTTAATTAAATTGAATTCATTATAACTTTTTGTAATTATTTTATTACAATTTCTTCGCGTTCTTCAGATTCCGTGGATTTTATTTCCGGATTTATTCGTAATAAACTTCACTTTAATCGTTGATCCGGATAATCAACGCGGGTATGGGAAAAATGAGACCAAAGTTCCGACACCTTATAGGATAATATGCGAACATTTTCGAGTGTCGGTGTCATCAAAGTTCCCGTGCAGTCGAATCAAAGACTTCACATATAAGGCCAAGAGTTCTGGTAAACTAATTTTGTTAAATTTCAAGTAATGAAGAAAAATAAGTAAAATTTGAGAATTAATTTAATATTTCACTACTTTTTACAAAAAATTATATGACATCGAAGTTTTGATAAAAGCAAGAATTTAGTCCTGCATTTAGTCCTTTCTATTCAACAATAATTTATTTCAATTCACTCTTTCCTAACCATTAATTTTTATATTTATTATTTAACTATAAATACTGATCACAAGAATTTTTATTTGAAAGAATTATGACTTCAAAGAAGTAATAAAAAAAACATTTTTACCAATTTTGCAATTTTTAAAGATTTTTGTATTCATTAATTTTGTTTTGTTTTCTACGACAAAGAGTGTGACAATCGGTTAGGAATGGCTAACGGAGTAATAAAAGACTGTCAACTAAGCGCCTCATCGGCTCTGAGCCATAACTATGCGCCACATTTTGGTCGATATAATTCAGCCAATTATTGGTCGCCTTCTCTACGATTTTGGAAACAAAAACAATATCTTGAAGTAAACTTCTTAAGGAAGACACGCGTCACTAAAGTAGTGGTTCAGTCACTCAGAGGCACTCGAAAAGTGATGGCTTACACACTAATGGCCAGCGATAACAATAAAATATGGGCACAGGTCAATAATATTTCTTATTTGAGTTATACCGAGGGCACAGCCACTGATGTCATTCGTCGGCCACAAGAGGCCCGATATTATAGGTTTGTGATTGAAGAGGCATCAGATGTGAGCCGTGAAACTGATCAGTACATCGCTGTCAGACTTGAATTCTTTGGCTGCTATTTGGACAGTGAAGACCTCTCCAGTAATTAATTACTTCTATTGCCTCTAATTGTTTTCTAATCCGTACTTCTTTTGTTAAATAATTGACTTCTAATTGCTTTCAGACACGACATGTCCACAGCAACCAAACACCTGGTATTCGGATGCCATCGATAGACCGAACAGACACTTTTCAGCCGATCTCTACAATAATATAATCTATTTTTGTGATTCAACTTCTAATATGAAGTAATGCTTTGTTTGAAAACTTTTCTCAATTACTTTTAATACTTCATATAATCAGCCAACAGGTCTGCTATTATTCCAATTCTGGTGGAAGCACTTGGAATGTGATCGGACGCTCCATTCATACGGTGGAGGGCTATGAACTGGCGTCTGGAAAGGTCTATGCAATCAATTACGACAGACCCGCATATCTAAGCAGTAAAGATGGTTTGCGATGGAGTCCCGAATCATTTGAAAGCTTCAATCAAAGTATATCTCATCCAAAATTCCAGCATAAAGTTGTTGTTCCGGCGCTACACAAAGAGGGCTTAAGAAGAATGAATTTGAAAGTCGGCAATTGGAAGGGTTTGTCCTTATTTTAATTTAATTATTTTATTCATTTACAGTACTTATTGTTTATGAATTTTGTACAGCACTTCACGACGGCTTATACTTTGAAGACAGTAATGTTCCCAAAGCTTATTGGAATAAATGCTGTAAAATGTGAACAAAAAATGACAAACGATTATCTGTTTATTGTAAACTTGATTTTTATTATTTAAAAATTGTTGTTATTATCACTAAAACTACAAATTTACAGAATCAGCAATAGGATATTGTTTAGAAACTTATTTATTGAGAAAAGAATTTTTCCTTTTGAAATATAGAGCACAATATCTTTAATTCGTCTTAAATATGCAAACTTTGTTCAATAGATTTAAAATACAGTAGTTTTACTTTAAATATCAAAGACAAATAATATCTGTGATAGGCTTAATGTTTTAATATCATTTAGAAATTTATTTTGATTTTTAAAAAAACACAACCGAATCAGTTATCTATTTGTGAATTGATTTATAACTATTTTTTAGATATTCTTTAAATTCCTTAAATTATTTGTTATATTAATTAAAGTTTATAGAAATTAATTATTTATATTTTGTTAATTTTATGGCAAATGATTAAAAATGTTGTTAACTCTAAAGCACTGATTAAAATACAATATTTATTTTGAAATTAAGAATTTATTTATGAAATTATTTTTGAAAATTATAATACAATTTTAATTTAATTCAAACATATTATAAGTGAATAATATTTTCATTTATTGATTTGTGAGAAGAAACCACTTTATGTTTTGGAGACAAACTAACGCTTTATTATAATTCATCTTTTATTTCGATATATTTTTTGACGAATTATTTTGTTTATTCGTAGACTTAGTTTCTGTTTTTTCATATTTTCCATTATTTCTTTTAACTAAAAAAATAAATAGTTATTTAAATGAGAATTAGTTTTATATTTCAATTCAAATACCTTTTTTCAATGAAAACCTGTTTAGACTAAAGTTTGAAAAACAGTTTAAAGAATACATTAAGAGAATCAATAGACAGATTACGACCGCAAACAATATGAAAGCAACCAATGAAAAGAGGAGGGCATCGAGAATGTTGCCCTCCTTGATCCTGTCTCCTAAATTTCTTATCACAGAAGATATACTTTCTATCATTTTATCCAATATTCACACATTCAATGTCAATTAATTTTTTAAATCCATTCTATGTTTAAATTAATACAATGTCTAAATTCAATTTTTCTTAATTTAATTGTTTAAACTCGCAGTCATTCAGTTTTTTATTAATATTTAGACCTCAGGAAAAAATCTTATTAATTTGTATTATTAGTAATGTTATAATTTATTATTTAATTTTATAGCAAGTAAGTGTGCGAGAATTGAATTAAATCATTTGGAAATTGGTGTGAAGTTAACGTTAAAAAAATTCTTTCCGATTCAGAATTTTCAAAGTTGGTTACTAAACTAAAATTCTGTGTTCCGCCAAAGATGCTGTATGGCAGATTGTTAAAAAATAACATTTGATAGTACAAAATCTATACATTTCACTAGAGTTTTTGTCATTCAATGTAATTTTTTTTAAAGCACTGCCAAACAAAATTATTGATTCTGACAAAATTCCAATATTTATCAATTTTAGCGATCAATAATGAAAAAATTTATATTGCTTTTCCTACAGGTCTATTAGTATTTATATAAATTAATAGGTGGAACAGGAATACAGTTGCTAATATTCAGGAATAGCTCAATCTGACGAAATCAAATCATTCACAGAATTATGACTTCAATATTCTTTTTCCATTCAATATTATTGGGTAGAGTTCGATTCAGTTGGAGTCAGGCAATTCAGAAAATTAGAGATGATCAAACTCGATGTAATTATAGGAAGGTATTTGATCTAGGTTTTCTCACTTGTCAGAATGTTAGATATGACATAGGTAAGGGTAAAATCATGGATGTGATTCAAGATGACAACAGAAAGTAGTAAATTTCATTCGCCTGAAAAATAAATGAAAGAATCCGACTCTGTTTTAGATAATTTGTTTAGGTGTTTCAAATGTTTAGGGATACAGAGGTATAACATTTCAAAATATGAAAAATGCAAAGGGGGAGTGAGATAAAAACAAAGATTTTTTTTCAGCTGCGAAAAAAGTCAGGGGGGGTGGATATTTTGCAAAATTTTCGATACAGGGGGTATTTTGGCTATATAAGGGGCTATTGGTCACCCTGCACAAGTTCTTCTGATTTACTCTGTCTTATGGTCTAAGATGGTCTGATAAGATAAATTTTTATTCCAAATAAACTAACGTTACAACATTTGTGAGGAATAGAACCGGAATCTATCGATCATAAATCGAAAGTCTGGAATATTTTATTTGTATTCCTTCGGAAAGAACAAACAAAACATTAATATTATTAATGTTTTTTCGTTTACAACACCAAAAATATTGTTTTATTAAACAATATTAGAAGACTTGTCGTTTAAGATGAAATTCAAATAGAAATGAGATGTACTATCTTGGAATTATAAAGTGATCCACGTCTTTGCATCCAATGCATTATATCCACATCTCATTACTCAAATAAATAATTTCAAAAATTGAAATTAATAGACTCTGGCCATATTGAAACTAATGTCATGTTTGATATTATAATTTAAATATTGTGATATGGATATAATATATAGAATGCAAATAGGTGCTTCACTTTATATTTCCACCATAGTACTGTAAATGTGTGAACACTTTTGTCGTGTGGATAGCACTTGAATCACAAATTCAGAAACAGTAGAATATCTTGACTTAAGAGTTGTAAAAGTAGTGAAAAACAGCACAAACATTAGTATAGCCAGAGCTGATAAGCCCATACTTTTTGTTGACAAAAATCAGACAAAGTCATGCAAACTCTATTAGAATCTATGAGTTCGTCTGATTCAATGCCAGATTTTTGCCAAAAAAGTATGTGCTTTATCAGGGCTTTATGTGCATTTAGCTCTGTCTACATTGAATTGTGTGATAATAGAAAAATAATTTTAAAAAAACTGCAGATTTGATAATGGCATTCTGATTATACTTTAAATTAATGATAATATAATTGTCAATATTGTATTTTCCAATTCTGTTTTTGAATAATTAAAAAATCTGACTTTTGAATCAAACTAATAAATTTAATTTCTATTACAAGTCATTTAATTACTATTAATTTTAGAAAACAAAAAATAAATTATAAATGAAATATTATTTAACAACTCTATAATAATTCTTAGAATAATTAGAGATTCATGCAGAACAACTACAGGCAGAATCAATAAATTATGAACACATGTACTTACTATATTTCCATTCCTTATTCTTATATCTCAGACTAAAAATGATAAAAATTGTTTATTTCAATCACTTATTAATTCAAAGGACATTTTAATATGGAATACTTGAAAGAGATATTGACATTTTATTGTTGCAGAATTCTAATTATATACCAATATTCCACACATTGGAAATTCTTTTCATGTTTACTGGATATTTAAAATTATTAAAATTTATTACTAAATTGAAAAATATTTTTATTTTAGTAATTGTTCGAATCAAACATTTTATGAGAAATATTACTAAAAATGATTTAAAATTTATAAAAATTGTTTACATATTTCATAATTAAAACTCATATAAGAAATAATTAACATAATATCAATAACAATTATTTTAACTTTTATTTGTTTGTTGGGAAATAAATGAATTGTTTGTCTTCAATAGAATACAAGAATTAACCAGTAAGTATTATATTTCAGGGATGTGGAAGGTCAGAGAGGTCCAAAAAGCACCATAGAGTTGAGATATCGCCGAAATAATCAAATCAGGGTACTTTTCACATCATGTAGGAGGTCATTTAGGGGGGGGGTTGGGGTACCCCCCTATAAATTTTCGAAAAAGCTTTAATCTTCCAATCAAATCCGTTGAGTTTTCGACCCCCACCTAAATGATCTCCAAAAATAATGTGAAACGTACCCTGATTTGATTATTTCGGCGATAACTCTACTCTAATGCGCTTGTTTGAACCTCTCTGACCTTCCACATCCCTGATTATATTTAATGAAAATTCATTCGTTCAATAAATATAAATATAATGATAACAAATCAGATGAGAAAAGTTAGTTTCTATAAACGAATTAACAAAAGTGAAAGTGAAAGCAGATATAGGGTATATATAAAAAGGAAAATCAGGGCAACTCATGATAACTTTAATATAATTGAACATTAATTGGACCAAAATTTTTAAATATTTTAATGTTGACTGAATTTCTCGATTTAATGACTTTAATGTTTAGTGTTTTGAAAAATATTGATCTGTTGTGTGAAGACAATCAATAATTGTAACAATTTTTGTCATTTTGGTGACACATTTTTCCTTTGAATAAAATTTTCAAATATTCTAAGGCTTTAAATATTTTTAGTGAATGTTTGTCATTAAACAAAATAGTTCTTATGTTTGCTGAACACCAAATCAAAAGAATATTATACATTTTACAAGAGCTTTGGCACATTTCAAAAGTAAAAGCACTGGAATTCTGAAAAAGCCTGAAATTAACGAAATAAAGCATTTTTAAGAGTTTGAAGGGTAAGGGACTCTAAAAACAACGTATTTGTAGAACAATTTGATGGAATTTATTCATTTCGATGTCTGACATATATTACCGGTAGCTTTTCTGAGCGCTAAGGGAAGACTTGTGTCCTTCTGTCCACAAATGTTAAAAAGAGATATTTATAAGTCATTATGATATCGCCTTAAAATCAATAAAGGGTTGACATAATAGACTGTTTGGTTTCAATTCCTTTTATCAGCAAATGTTCACAAATTTTAGAATTTCTGAATTTTGGAATCATTTCGTAATTATCGGAAATATTAGAATTAATTGTTTGAAAAATTCGGAATTTTCGAAACATAAATAGGGATTTAAAGCTTATCTACTGATGGATAAAGAAATTCGAAATTTTCAAACATATAAATGATAGAGTATTTAGGAAATTGACCGCTGCTCTGGTTATCACTAACTGGAAAGTTATATTTCTCTCGAATAGATTAACCAAAAGAATCGAAATATATTACAGCAATAGTAAATCAATTATTGATAAATATGTTTCAAATAAAATATTAATTCCACTCGAAATTAAATACAATTATTTTAACTATTTTCTAGAATTCAAACATGAGATATGGGAACAGTTAGAAAGTTACCACTATTGCTGTTGGACTGGTCTTTCTGTGTGGGCGATGAACAGAGAGATGTGACCGTTAACATGGATGGAGAACGGCATGAGTTTTTGGGTAATTCTAAGAGATTAGTACAGGAGGACGAAAATTTTGGTTTAGAATTATCCGATTCTTTAGATTCTTGTTTTGCGTTTCGTTTTATTGATGGCGTCGAGTGAAAGCTAGTGCTCGTCCGACGCACAGAACCATTACTATATGCCGAACCCGAACGATATAACTTAAAGGAATTGGCGTTTCCGGCCAGTATTGTAGAGTAAGTGAGTTCTGGTATCTGTTCCCGTCTAAAACAAGGTAACCAATGGCCAAACGTGTCCTTAAATGCTATTCTGAACTTACGAGACATTAATTGATAGAGAATTGGATTGATTGTAGCGCTCAGATAGTATGTGACACCAGATATATATGTGAGTATTGTATAAACATTGATGAGAACAGGTGTCCGAACACTATTGCGAACAATATTTACGGCCAAAACTCTTTGAGCGTGAAATGGAGAATAACAGAAGAAAAACGATATGACCACCGCCACTGCAAATACAAGAAGAGATTGGCTTTAAAACAGGGAATTCAAAGAAATAATTTCAACATTTTTACAAAGAAATTAATTGAATCAAGTGATGTAGTGCTGAACCCATTTATATCCCAAATAAAAATCTGTGAGAAGTTATTCTATAATAAAATGAAACCATTTATAGAGAAAAATAAGTTCATTTTTAATTTTATAAAGACCTTAAAACAGAGAAGATAAAAGCCCATACTTTTTTTGATAAAAATCTCACATTGAATCAGACCAACTTATACTAATTTCATAGATTCTGCAGATTGCATGACTTTGGTATGGGCTTCATCAGTTATGCTTTAAAAAGTTAATTTTAATTACAGTAATATTAATAATTGAAGAATATTTTCAGGAATTGTGAGTTAATTTTAATAATCTATCAACAGTTCAATCAATTTATTATTGACTAAGAATTATTGAGATAAAGATTTTTAAAGAATGGCTAAATTTAAATTTAACTTTATATAAAGTCTTGGAAATTCAAAAGTGGCCGCGTGAGCCACCTTTCCATAAAATTCCATATATTATTCAGTAAT
>JAQFXN010002117.1:0-13403 GCA_034693365.1 Liacarus xylariae
AACGTTTTAATTGCAATAAAATTATTATAAATATTAAATTGTGCTTTTATTTCATGTAATTAATTGATAGTGGTTCTTATAATATGTAAGTATTTAATTAATAGGTCAAAATAGGTGAGTTCGTTTGGCCTCCATCTTAGACTACTTTTGTATTCTTTTATTTGATTTTTTTGTTGTATTAGTCTATTATCACGATTTTAGGCACTTTTTAATTACTCCCAATAAATATTTAATATAGAATCAGTACTCTTGACTTATTAATTACTTTTACAGTGGAGAATCATTTAAAAATGGACACGATATTCATCTTGTTTTTATTTGTACATATATTGTTAATGAATAATGTTTTATTTTTAAATAATTTTCAATACAGTAATTAAGGATTAATAACTTTTTGGATTAATTAAATTCAAACTCTTTAAGCTAATGATTCATTAATTCTGATGAATACATTTCAATCTAATTTCATACTTGTTTTAAATAAATATTTTATAGTCAATACTAATTGCTTTGATAGGTTTTATCTATGATTATGAAATTTATTCATCAGTAATAATGAATCATTAGCTGGTCCTGCACTATACATAACGATTAGGATTTTAAGCTATAATATTTTGCAAATTTCATTATAAAAAGTGGATTTGAAAATGAAATTTTCGATTTTAAAAAAATCATTTAATTCCGACTCTTAATCAAAAAACTCTGAAAATTATTTTTTAGACTTGGTCTTTTAGGATAATGTAGTTTTTAAGTTGGGTTTGGAGTCGGGTTCATGAGAGTTTTTGATAAATTCATAAATATGTATACCCTGTTCAAAACATATATTCTCTCGTATGAATAAATACAAGAACACCTCTTTAGAATGAAAATACTAGATAAAACTCACTCACATATTTTATGAATTTAGCCATGAATCCAGGCTAATTGGCACCTGGTAAAACTACATTAGTAGAAAGAGTTTCAAACTCGAATTTTCAACTATATTCTCTATAATGTGAAAAATAAAAAACAACTAAATATTTAAGTTTAATAATTTTACCACTAGTAATGTTTGTTAAGTTTCTTGAAAATAGATCATTATTAGTAAAATATTTTAGCCAGACTTTCGTGATCGACAACAATTGGTTATAAATTATAAATTAAGATGAATTAGTAAATTAGGTTTTTTTTATAAATAACAATTTGATAGATAAACATTTCAATGCTTTGAGTGAAAATATTAAGTTATTTATTGACTTTTTTTTGAATTTATCACGTTGATTATTTTGCAAAAAGTATATTTTGAAAATTAATTAAATTTTTTTTTGCACAAAGCACTTGTGAATTAAATATAATATATTCTCTTTTTCAATGTGGAAATTTTACCATATAACCATTGGGGATGAAAATATACGAAATAATATCGATATATTTATCTAGCTAAATTACGTACTAATATAAATTAGCAAATTATATAATGAATCAGTACTTATTTGAGTACAAAGATGTATCAAGATGTTTATATAAATATTGCTATTAAAAAAATTAGCCTAATTAAATCAAATATATATCACGATTTTCAGTGCTAATCTTGTAGTCTGTTTGCGCATCAATGCTCTAGCTCATTCCAAGGCAAATGAATCGTATTAAAATATTATTGTTCATTATATAAATTATTATTACTAAAGTATTTTCTCAAAAGTAAAATGTTTTTCAGCTCAAATATTTTAATATGAAGCTAATTAATGAAAAATTTTCAAAGAATAATATATTGATATGTTTTAAAAATTTTACCATTTATTGTAAGTGTTTTTACAATTTCTTTTATTTTACTTCTTGTTTGCTTAAAAGAATTATTAACATTACTTCAATATCTATAGAGATGTTTGTACTGTACTTTCAAGCTTTTGCAAACTTGTCCTTGTACCATAGTCAAAAATTTGTCATATAGTTATTTTCTCAATAGCACAATTTACAACATAAGCCTAATAATTTTTTCTATTTCCTGTTTGTCTGACATTGATAATTAAAAATTAATGCAAAATAATTAATTCTCTCAATAGTCATTCATAAATGAATATTTTATCTCTGGTAAAGAAAATAAACATTTATTTCTATTCATATTCATTTTTTTCCTGTTTACATTAAATTGCAAAAAATTATAAATGTATAGTTGGCCCAGGTTGCTTGTATTAGTTTTATAAATTTATTGCTATAATCAAGGAAACCTAAATTTTTCTCATAAGAAAAATATATAGTGGAGGATCATTTTAAATTGGACACCATCTACAGCATATTATCACTTTTCCATATATTGTTAATCAATAATGTTTTATTATTAAATAATTTTCAATACAATATTTAATATTTGGTAAATCCATCTGAATTATCAATTACATTTTTATATCTCCTTCATTTATAAAACTAAATTATGAATTAATTTGGTATCTTTATCAATCATATTTGGCATATTGGAAACTAAATTATTTCCCTGGGCGGAGGAAATATATCCCGATTCAGTCTTTTATATACTACAGGATAATTCACTTATTCATAAAAGTTATAAAACTCAGGTTTATTTAAGTGCTAAACTGGCTTCTACGATAGTTATCGAACACCCCGCTTATTCGCCTGATCTGAATCAAAAATTTAATTATGATATTTAAGCATAAATGTAAATCCATTCATACACATAAATCATAATTATTGTTTTTGTAAAAATATGATAAAAATGGGATATCATTGATAAGGATACCAAATTAATTCATAATTTAGTTTTATCAAAAAAGGCAATATGAAAATCTAATTGATAATTCCGGTGAAATTATCAAATATTAAATACTGTATTGAAAATTATTTAATAATAAAATATTATTGATTAAAAAAATATGGACAATTGAAAAAAGGAGTGATTTCGTGGTAAGTTTATAATCGTTTTGACTGTATGTTCAAGTATTGATATTCTTATGAGAAATCTTGTGATAAGTAATAAAGGCAATTTAAATTCTTCTTAACTAATAATAAATCTTAAGGTTCCAAATTATTAATTAGTTTATAAAATTTTAAATATATTATTTAATGCAAATTTTTGAATTTCAAAAATAAGTTGTGTTAATGAAATTTTGACTTTGATGCTCTCATTTTATTGAGGTGCAAAGGTTTCATCACTCTGTCGGGCGGTAATATTTCTCGGAAGGAAACGAAGACGAAATGTGTTCTTCGAAAAAGAATATAATCAAATTTCCAATTGTTTCGGTTCCCGGTATCCCCAATAGATTGCCCGATAGGCCTTACTTTCACGTTGTTACTGGTGTATTGATCTGGTTTTCTATCTAGCTGCCGAGTGATTGCCCTTTTCCGGAATTGAGACGTGACGGTAACTTAGAGGTTCTTAAACAACCTTATTGATCGAACATAAGAACAATACTGTATCGTACATAAAATAGGTTTTATTATATATTTATTTATACAATACTAAGTAATACACTAAGGCTGGTTATATATGCACAATAATACCTTATTACATTAATGTACGTGACACGTCCTGGAAGACATATGTAGTCTTGAATATAGTGCGATGAGAGTTCTTCACAGTAAAGTTAGTTTGTCTTATTTATAAAGTTGAGACGAACTGACGTCTTTATATCTTCTTAATTTAACATTATTTTTACTCTTTTTTTCAATTTCTATTTCCGATCAATATTCTTATTTTTTCAAATAAAGAACTCATTGCTTAATTCGATCCATGTGCATTTTATTTTTGTAATCAACGATTCTTACAACCGAACCGCGATTTACGAAAACAATTTTTCTGACTCGTAGTCGACAAATATCGCAATTAATTCAGTTTAACGTTAAATACCCGTGTCATACACTGTTTTCAATTGGGCAAAAAAAGGTTTTTTCGCTCTAATGGTGAAACCAGAATCGTCACCAAACCTAACTTTTCATAAAACACCCCTCCCGTCAGCATTTATCGAAATAGTTGTATACCTTTACGCCGACACGCGAGGGGCCGTGGACACCCGAACACGAAACAAAATTTGAAAAATATGTCGACCGAAGCAATCCGAAACTATTTGGTTCCCTCTGGGCATTTCCTTTAAAAAAATCCCAACCATTCCTTTTCATCCCGTTTTCCCGAATACCAACCCAGACTCAGATATCCATCACACTAGCGATTACTTCTCATTAATGAGTGTCGTAAATTGATGAGCTTTGACCATGCGAGTTTTGCTTTTCAACGAACACTCCGCTACAATCGAACGATAATCGCTTCGATTACTCAATGCCTTCACACACTACTTGTGCTCACTGTCTGTTAGACCTTAAGGAACGCGTGTTTCACTTGAAGCAAAACTGTCCCCGAGCCACACAAAACGAAAGAATAAACAAAAACCCGAACCCAAAGCACTATAAGTCACAGTTGCACCCAATAATGAATTCATATATTATCACGTCGTTATCAATGGAAACCAATTTTGCACTTTTCCCTACATCGGATCAATAATTATCCTTATATCTTCGGCATCTGTCCGACGTGTAAACCTGAGACCAGATCCGCAAAAAAAGTTTAATTTTGATAACTTAAAAATATTACAGAAAATCGTGAATTATTATACCCTGAACTCGGAATCGATAACCCGCACCAGAGCATTTCAAATAATAGACGGATTCTCTCAAAAGATGCTAATTTATTTAAACGTTGCTAGAGAATTTAGACTCAAATCGCCTATTATCTGAAACAAACGATAACGCATTCAGTGAACACAACTGTTGTGTTCAGCGCACAGTTCGTAAATCAAAGTAAATCAACTAAATAAAAGATTTCATTGTCTCGCTCGAGATATCATTCAAAATCTGAATCTAGTTCCACAAAACGAAAATCAAATATTAGACACCACAAAGGCCGTCAAAACACTTCAAAGCTAAGTCAAACCGAAACGGTCGCTATACGTAGACTATTCGCCAAATTAATAGAAAAATAATAACCTAAACCTGTATTGAATACTACAGCGAATAACAAACAGAGACATGCAAAGTGCTTGGCCTAAGCCAAAGCCAACTATTATAGTATAAACGATATGTTTTCTCAAAAGCTGTATTCACAACCGATTATACCAAAGTTTGAAATAAGCATCTCAGAGGTTTTCATTAAATAAAAAATAAATGACCATCTCTCCCTGCGTTGGAATTGCGACCCACAAACGGCTCTCACATCGACAATATTTAACATGAATTTTGCATTTTCTGTATTTCTCCTTTTGTTCATTATTAGTATTTTTTAAATAAAGATAGCATTGCTTAAGTCAATGTCATTTTCATCAACTTTATTGTAACCAACGTTTTGCAGCAAAATAGTTCCTAGAAGGTATATACTATAGGCTATATTCAATGTTTAAAACTGCGAGTGATGATACTTATTGAGTAGTTCTCTGTAGAAAAAGAATATATCTACACATCAGAATATATTTCTCCATGTTGTTAACACATTTGGATTGAGTCATTTAGTTAACAGAATCGTTTAGTTCATAGAATCAATTTAGCTATACTTTTTTAGAAATACGAATGAATATCAAGGATGAGAAAAGGGAACTCTAGCCATGAATATTCTACTTTGATTTTGACAGGATATTCTTAAGACGCTTGCGTGATAACACCCTCCCCGATAGCACTTTGGAGAAAACGGCGTCGTTTTTAAAGAAAATTCTGTGAAGTTCAAGAAAATAATAGAATTTTCTCAAAATATTGCTAAATTTTGTCTATTTCCCGGCTGTCTTTAGATGAATTCCTGAATATGCAGGAACTCAGGTCTACGTTGCGATGAATAAAGGGGAATTCCGATTGTCACGTATTTCTTATTCTTTAGTTTTTTGTCATCGTCCTTGCTTACGTCTTATGGATCTTTTTTTGCTATGGCTCCTCTGCTGTTAGCTGTAACTTAATTTATTACACTTCAAATAAATTATAGATTGAATTACTTGTTTAAATAACAATCACTTTATTCATTTAATAGATACCTAGATTATAGAATACACTTAAAATAATTTGTAGTTTATCAGTTTAATCGGGCAGGGTTTCCCTTAGCAATCAAAGTATTGCAAGACTCTACTAGTAACTTTAAACCCAGACGGTTCAGGGCTATCGCCAATACTCTTCTCTGTCCCATATTCCATCGTCATGTAGTTTATCATTCTAAGACGGTTTAAATCGCTTTATATGTAATTATGTTTCCCAATCCTTACATCTTCCAATTTATAGGTACTCTACCAATTATGCGGTATGGTACATAAAAAGAGTTTATTAGCAATCGCTCAACCAACTTTCCCAGTTTTCATATAAAATGATACAAGTTGAACTAATTCAAATTCCACATTTCGGTGTTTGCCATCGTAGTTATCCTTTTGTCTCCTTCGTGCTTCTAGTACAAGTTGCTTTATCAGCACACTTGCTTCTTCAAATCTTGTATGGATATCCTCTTCCTTATCAAAACTGTGGAAAAATAAAAGATCATGACAATTGGTAATCTCGCATGTATTCCGTACATCAGATAAAAAGATTTTGTTTAGTACTTTCTTGCCTCGCAATGTTATATGCGAATATTTAATATGGTAGAAATATATCTTAATCTCGTTGCAGCAAAATTAAATTGTGTATTGTATTTAAAACTAATAAATGATAATTATTATAACACTGAATATAAAAACAATAAATTCAATACAAAAGTATTAAGACTTCGTAAACCACATGTTAATGCACTTATCTTAGATGGTCATAAATGATGCCAAGTATATATATAATGGATGGAAAGCTACCAGGAAAATTGCTCGAATGATACAAGAGCAGGATTCGATTTGCGACTAAACAATGTATTCCTCTCTAATAATATATATATAATTAATCAATCAAATTATATTTGAAAAGTAAGTGAACAGTAGTCCGGGAATTATTTCTAATTTACCTTGTATTTCACCAGGATAAATATAATATTTTATTATCAAACTTACTGCAAATTTTTACCAGTACATCGATTTTAAGAAATCCAAAAACAAATTGTACATGATCAAAATACACAATTATTATTCACTTAAATTATTTCACAGCGCCATTATATTCTGTGAGCTTTTTGAACATTAATAATATATGATCCTGGATTATAGTTCAATAATGTCTGTATATTGATTTGATAGGATATAATGAAATACCGATTAATATATTTAGATAATAATTATTAGAATATTATTTGTAAAATTTTTGAGTCATAAGATCAACAATAATTCATTTTCATTAGTACTTATTTAAAAATCAGAATAATTAATATATTATTTAATCTGATGTCTTCGTTGTGAATATTATAATTGTTAACAATGAAAATATTTTTTCAAATCGACTTAATATAAACTGTGCAAAACATGACATTTAATTATATAATATATTTTCACGATATTTGTCTATTGATTCTAGTTTTGGCGATCGTTGTGTTGTTGTATTTGCTGATTGGTGCATTTAGGAAAATTGAATTTATTAAACGTAATGCATTTAATTCAGTTTAAATTCTATTTCTCTTAACATTGATATACTGAACATGTTCACAATTATATGTAAACTCAAGATATATTTAATCTGTCCAAATAATACACTACTTTCTTATTATTTCACTTTATTTTACATTTTTAAAGTAATTAGTGACCGAAAGCTTAATAAATTATTAATAATAATAATACTTAATAATTTGAAATATAAATTTGATTATAAAGATTTCAATGATTTACTCAGTTTAAAGTAAAAACTCATTTTTTGCTATCGTTCACTGATTACTCAAATAATATAAAATAAAGCAAATTAGTAAAAAAAAGTAGTCTATTAGCTGAACAGATTAAATATATCTTGAGTTTATGAGAAGAGAGGTTAGTAATTTATGGAATATTAAATATTAAAAAATAAAATAAATATATGGGAAAGGAATTTAAAGTACGATATGTTAATATATAAATTAATATTATATATCATGAATTCAACTAAAAACATAACTTACAATTTCATGACTTTACATGTATTAGCAGAATTTTTTGATCCAGGGACAAGTGTTAAATTTATTTTAGATAATGTCACATTTGGCCAGATTTATAATAAAACACATTTTAAACGAGTTTTATATATTTAAATTGTGACCCTGAACAAAAAGTTATTAGTGCGTGAGACTTAGCACAGTTGCCAAATACAGCAATTAAAACGATTTTTGTGAAGCGTTAGTGAAAAGGGACAGAACTGAACGCCCAGCGCGAATCAACGCATAATTATATTGTATACGCTTTGATTCGTATTTTATTGTTTGATTCAATCGTATTAATCATTGCATTAGTCATCTGTGACAGAATCGAATAGTAATTAATTGTAATTTTATTAAAAAATAGTTTGAAAAACGTTTTAAAAACTAATAAATTTTTTTATATCGAGAAAAACGATTGTTTTTATTTAGTACTTTATATCGGGCCCTTTGGTACAACCACTCGACTAAAATTAACTACAAAATTAGAAACTTATAAACTCTTGATCTTTAAAATATATTGTAGGAATCCAAATTATTCCTACAATTTTATAAATAAGATCAATTAACATGAATCACTTTTTTGAGTTTCCTTTAATTTATTTTAATGTTTAAATCTCTTATCTCTCTCTCCTTTCTCTTAATCTCTCTCTCTTACTCACTCACTCACATCAACCAAAGGCATGTGTGATGTTAAACAATTTGGAGGCAATATTGTAAACCCCGTTTAGGATGAAGTTAAATTTGAATGGAAGGAGATATCTCGAAACAAAGTACGGAAAAGAAAAAAATATCGAAGAACCACACAACAAGTTAACTTTGAAGTTAAACACAATATAACAGCATTTGCAGATCTTTGGGATATTGAGAGAAATATAGATTCCATTTATGATCAATTAATGAGAAAACAATTCGCGAACGCTCACGGTGAATATATGGTTAGTGTTAATATCCACCATGAATCATTTTGTCGTCCCATATTCATCCCAGAAATAAAGAAAAGAAAATTTGACAAGGAGAGATTTTCAATGCTTTATATTATATCTCAAAGTAAAAGGACATTATTTCTGGATGGAAAGTTTTCAATTGAAGTTAATATTACGGAAGAAATAAGAGAAGATTGTAGACTTAGTGGTCACGGAACAATTTATGATTAAGAACTAAAATCTTAATTATTAATTTTAATAAATAATAAAGATAATGGATGTGCATTTCATGCTTTAGCAGTGTGTATTGGAAAGCAAATATCTAAACCTAACGATTATTCATGGATGTGGATTAAAAGAGATACAAACAGGGAAATAACTTCTGAAGCTAATAAATTAACAATTGCTTTTGGATTTACATTAGACACTGGTATTACTATTGATGATTTTACAAAAATACAACAAGGAATAAACGATTATCAAATTATAGTTATTGATGCTTTAAATATTCAAAATCGTTTTTTTGTTGGAAAATTTTATAAGGAAAATAAGCGTACATAAGATGCGATCAAGATTCATTTCATTTCGATTCAATTATAAACATTCGAGCATATATGAGATTTAAATTCTATTGCGAACACTGTCATAAATCATACGCTAATATATATAATCATAATTGTTAATTTATATGTAAAAAGTGTTTTGTTTTTCCAAAGTGTAGAGAGGAACATATTACAATTAAATGCCAGTTATGTAATATAGATTTCAACGGACAACTGTGTTATCAGAGCCGTTTAAGTGGCAAAAATTAAGTTTGTCGAAATATTAAAAAGTATATGAATTGTTTAACAGTATATAATGGATTGAATCACGAATGTGACCTGAAGAAATGCAGAACGTGTACAGAAAAATATAAATTAGAGTCATTATTATTTTCTAAAAATTCTTGATATTGAAAAACTTTCAAATCAAGATGGAGTAAATAAAATAATTATAACATGATATAGAATGCCAACAAAATATAAATGAACAAGGAACTTATAATCAAATAACTGATTTACTGATATCAATGACAACTTGCAGCTCATGTTGGGATGATAATTGTGATAAAATAAATAGCGAAAGTTATGATTGATGTGGAAATTCCAAAAATATTTTTGAATGGTATAATTTTATAAAACAGTTTGGCGACTATTATAAGCAAATTGCTATCAATGCTGCTAAAAATTGTAGATATGTATATATATTTGCACATTATGCAAAGGGATATGATAATCATTTCATTCTAAACGACTTGTTAGGAAGAGGTTATAAAGATACTAATATTAGTATTAATGGGACAAAAATATTTGAATGTTGGAAATATAAAATTTTTAGACTCACTATTGATGTTTCAACAACCTTTGGCTTCGCTGCTAAAGTCTTTTGAATTTGAAGAAATTGTACTAAAGATTATTTCACTCATTTATTTCATATTAAAGAAAATTTTGACAACATTTATATTGGAGATATACCAGAGGAGAAATACTATGGAACAGAGTATATGAAAACAAATCAATTAAAAGAGTTTACAAAATGGTATTTTATTGAAAAACAAAATATAACTGCAGGAAGTTATCCGTTTAATTTAAAAAGTTAACTAATTAAATATTGTGAAAATGATGTATTAATGATGTAAGGGCCGTGTGAATTAGAAGTCTAACACTAATCTCTAAATAAGGCTTGTGTAATATTTGGACTAAGACCCAATTGATGTATTTTAATGATTATGATTTTTGAAGCAGAGCTTCACTTCTATTCTGTATTCTGTTGTTTAAGGATTAAATAAAGAGTTTAAGCATTTGATATTCTGTGTATTGATTGAAGCCTAAGAAGTGGAGCAGAGGGTAAGTGAAGTGAGATTTTAAGGGGTTAGGCCTGCCCCGGCAGGGGTCTGTGGCGGGCCTAATTGCTATTACAGTCAAGAGTGGGGTACACGTCGTGCGTTTTGTAATGGTGTCGAGTCCTTTATCAGTTATTCGTATATATCTCGCGAACGACTACTCAATTGAGCGCTTGAATCGATCATTTTTTTGGATTCACTTGGATTAATGTGATGTAAAGGCGCCAAATGTCGCTGTGATAGGTTATAAGGATTGCCTACCAGTTGGGCAGATCTGGTCGTGTTAGCGCCGCCGAACACAGTCTTTCCATCATAAAAGTTAGACTTCTTTGGAAAGAGAGAAATATACATATCGACTCTAAACTGTTTCATATTATTATTATTAATGTAACTATTGTTTCTATTATTTACGAAGTCTATTAACAGATTGTTTTTGTTTTGATTTACGGTTAAGAATGATTTATCAATTGTTGATTCGTTTCCAAACCCATTGTTATTTTATTTGAACTTTTCTCTACGTATTGCCTCCAAAGCGATGCCAAATCTTGTGGTGTTGTAGTCGACGGCGATGTCTGTGGCGATGACAAAAGTAGGCCAGTTGTGGCCATTGTGTCGGCGGCTGTCGTTATAACAATGAGCTCCTCATCGGCGTTAACATTAGTGTATGTATTATCCTCCAATGAGACCACTTCCTCCACCACATCCTCGGCCGCAATCATATCATCCATGTCCTGGACAACAGGTGTGGCTGTTATGACAGGTGTTGGCGCCACAACTTCTGGCGAACTGCAGTCTGTGTCTGTTGTGGTGATTGTGCTGCTGTGGTGTATAATAGCTGTCGAGAACATGTCTGTTGCATCAACTGCTGTTGTTATTGTTGTCGGTGGCGGCGGAGGTGTCTGTGTTGTAGAGAACTGTGGTGTTGATATTGTACTAACACTATAGCTCACGAGCACTTTCTTCTGACCACTCATTGTCTACAAATCAGTTTGTTTGTAATAACACACTCAACATAAGAGTTTCCTCAAACAATGGTTCTGCAAACAGCAATGAGTAGTCCTTCAGAGGTATTGACCACAAGTCTTGTTGTTGTCTCTAGTCTTGTCCTTACTCCTACTTTACAGATAGTCTATGTACTGAGAGGTCATACCCATAATGACGTCATAGCAGTCATATCAATGCTGTTTATTCAGTTGCAGTGCTCTTCTAGACCTGTATCCCTCCCTCCGAGTCAGAGACGCACACATCAGTAAACAACAGAAAACATTAAGTCGGCCATTTTTTAAGTGCCAAAATACTATGTGACGTAGTATTGCATATTATATCAACTGATTCAGGGATTGATATTTTCTTTTCCCATATTTTCCTGGAATAATAGGGAACTGTATACAAAAATATAGGCGAATAGATAAAACGGCAAATAATTATTATAATTAAGAAATCACTCCAACTGAAGGTAATGCGACACAAAGCATAATATTTAATAGAGATATTTAACAATTAATTAACTAATTCAGTGATAAATTAATAGAATAATAATACCAATTTATTGTTAAATCGAATGTTATTAAAAATACTCAATATTTTGTAAGTATTTAATTATTAAATAAATTACATTACAATTCAATTTAACAATAAATTTGTTTTATTATTATCTTAATTTATATTTTCAGGAAAAAGGAGATATTGTTACGATTCTGACGGCCCAATTTATGATATTGCAGGTAAGGTTCGGTTTATAAATAATAACTGGATTTGAGATATGGAGTGGTGACAATTGTGTCACTGAATTCATTGCATCCTTATGTGTGATACATAATGAGATATGCATTAATCTATACACAATTGTTATGATATTTCAAAATTATTTTTATTAACTAGCCACTGACCTTAGCCACCACTGATACTACAATTATTAAAGTATTTTTATACTCTTATAGACAACATATAAAATAAAAATGAATAAAATTGTAAGTTAGGTTAAGTACTATAAATGAAATTACAATAATATCCAATTTTTTCAATTTAAAAACAGCAACAATTTTAATTGAATGGCCGCAATTCCTAAAATCAATTTATGAACAAGAGATTATATGGTGTTCAGGAGAAAAATTGTCCCCTCATAAATTTTACAGTGGAATTTTGCAACTTGATATATCAGAAAATATCAAACAGTTAATTAAAATTGCAATAGTTCTTCCTATTGGTAAACTTAAACATAATTTAATGAATCATTTTTAAAAATATTTAAATCATTCTAGGAATTGCTAATGTTGAACGCTCATTTTCAATTCTGAACCATATTCGGACAGATTGGCGCCACAATCTTTCACCCGACACTTTAAATGCATTAATGATTATAAGGAATAATGTTCCAAAAGATATTACTAAATTCGATTCGATGTCTTGTGCTAAATATTGGCATAATGTAGAGGACCGTCTGTTAGTGGATGATACACGGCGCAAAGAAAAAGACCCTGTCTATCCCGATGACAGAGAAAAAAATCAATATTTTGATGAATCAAAATTATTTTAGTATATATATAATCAATATTCTGTCGTTTTATTG
>JAQFXN010002118.1:0-13397 GCA_034693365.1 Liacarus xylariae
TTCATATTTTAAAATTTTCAATATTTTTTGGGAAGGGGGGGTCGAAAATCCTCCGGTCGGCTATATTTGCTTTATAATGAAAAATGGAGAACATTTTGCAAATATGAAAAAACTAAAATACCATTCACAAATTGTGAATGGTGAATCACAATAATTATTACTGTCAACCCTAATCATTCTGTATAATATCTATCAATAAATAAATTTGGACCCTTTTTATATTACACTAATTATACAAGTGTGAGGAAAGAAAAATGTAACAGGGTATTGTTCAAAATTGAAAATTTTCGACTTGTAAAAGAAACTATCCCTGCCCCAATCCGCATATTTGACTTGAATTTTATAGTTTTATTTTATTTTACAATTAAATTAATACAATTATAAATCAGTAAAAGTCAAAGTATATAAAAATCTAAAAACTAAAGGGTCTTTTAGACCAAATAAATAAAATGTTTTCAATCAGAATTGGCTATTTGTGCGATTTGTTCTTTATTCAGTCCAAACGTAGACTGTTTTTCTTCAGTTTCACTCAAATTAATTGCTCCAAACTTTTTATAAAAGTCGTGGGAATTCTTATTCCAGTCATAACACGTCCACTCGAGCCTATCGTACGACTCCTCCGCCGCCCGTTTAACCAATGCTTTCATTAGAGCCAAACCGACTTTGTGTTTGCGGTGCTGGCGCTGAACGTACAGGTCTTCCATCCAAATAGCCCTTCCATTCCAAGTGGAGTATTGAATGAAATACAGAATATAACCAATGAGTTGATTGCTATCATTCAATTGTGCCACTAATGTCCGGAACATTCTTTGTTCGCCGAATCCATCCCTTTCTAACTGTTCCCTATCCACTAATTTTGTTCCTTTTGGGCGATTATTATATTCGGATAATTCTTTGACGAGGCCTTCAATGCCTATACAGTCCTCTTTTGTACCCTCTCTTACAGTGAACATGACATCAATTGCAAATACAATTATTACATTTCGACGCAATAATCAATACAATTATTGCAAATACTGACTGTTTATGTAATCAAAATACAATTGACATAAGATATGATTTTATCGATTTTTGAGTTTGCGTTCTCTCCCACTCCAGACGTACTCTATTTTCAATCGTATTGATTGATGTCATCTAACCTAAGAAAACCACAAATTGATTCCCCGACAGGTATTTAATTCAATTGTTTTCTCTTATTTATTGAATTCATTTATTTTAAAATTGTATTAAAAGATGAGAAAAAGCACAGAAGGGGTCACAAACACCACAGAAAGTATCACAAAATAGTGGAGAATGAAAGTGAGGAGCAGTCGAATGCGGATGAGAGCACAGATAAAGTAACTCCACTTAAGCTAACCATCAAAATCGGTGGACAAACACTCGGAGAGAAAAGGTTCTGAACTTTATTTTTAAAGTTAAATAAAAAATAATTTATTTTTCCATTTATAGTGTCGTTAAATCATCGATACGTGCATTGAATACAGTCTCTAATCGTAAATAAAATTCTAAACAAAAAATATCTTTAATTTTATTTATTGTTAAAAATTAATTTCAATTCAAAACTGAAGAATCAGTGGACGAGACCTCAAATGAGGAACAATTGGATCTATCGGTCAATTTTGATGACGAAGACGACAACTTGGGTGAAGACGAAGAGATAGCGGCGCCCGATGTCGAAGAACAGGACGAAGAGGAGGAGTGGTTGGACGCACTTGAAGAAGGAAGACTACATGAAGTGGACGACGAGCTCAAGAAGATTAGAGACCCGAAGCTAATGACTGCCAGACAAGTGAGGACTGGGTTTCGAAAATTAATTTATTTTCAAAATTATTTTTATTTACATTTGATATAAGAATAGAATAAAATCAAAGTTTGAGTTAATATTTAAAATCGTTTAATAATTGTGTTTAAGAGAGCGCTATTGGAGAACAAATCACTGAAAGGAAAGACAGAATCTGTTAAATCGATTGCATCTCAAGAGTCGGACAAAACAATGAGCGAAGAAATGATTGAAAGAAAAATACTAAAAGACAGGCGAAGGCGACAACAGGCGGAGGAAAAGAAGGAAAAGGATAAGAAACAGACAATCGATAGGCTGTTGAGGAAAAGACAAGAATTGGCACAAAAGGCCAAAAAGAAGAAAAGAGTGGAAACGCCGAAAATCACTTACAAAAACAGTCAAAACGGGATTTTTATTTGTTTGCCTAACGGTATATCATTCCAACAGCTGTGGGCGCCACGACTACTACCCGAGCGATTGGGTTTGGCCGCCCGTCCTGTAAAGTGCGCTCGAAATGGTTGTAAAAACGATAAAAAATATTTGTGCTCTAAAACAAAACAACCCGTTTGTAGTCTCGACTGTTATAAAGAGATTAATAAATGAATTGTAAATAAAATAAAGACTAAATTAAATACTATTTTATATATATTTACCATTAGTTAAGTAATAGTTTTTGTGACACAACAGCAAAATAATTCCCAAAAACAGTTGAGTAAAATTCGGCCCAAAGACAAAACACACTCTAAAAACATATCGTTTTGTTTGTTTTGAAATTAATTCCAATTAATTGTGATTTTGTTGCAAAACTGTTTTTCAATTTAAATGTTTCGATGAATGAGAGGAACAGTGGATTTGAGGACTAATGCATTCCTATTTATAAAAATGCATTGTTTTGTTCTGTCTTGAGATCACACACACGAAGATTGGACCCCAAGTGCTAGTCATGTCTCACTCTATTGGAAAGGGTTTGGATCTCCTGGTGCTCGACATCACTATAAATGTTGGCTCAGATAATCATATAATCGACTCAATGTGTGGTGTCTTATATGACAAGTGAATGAAGTGTCTCTTGTATTGAGTACTGAATTGAAATAATTCTAAAATATGTTTATAAATAATGTTTTGTTTTGTTTGATTCAAAAACATTTCATTAAATGATTGAAATAGTATTCAAAGTCTACTAATTATATCACTTCCTTGACGTCTGACTGTTGACTGAGTGGACGTCGACTGCGATGAGGAGCTAATGACTGAACAATTAGAGGGAGAATTAGACGCCTCTGAAGAGGCTATGGATGACGTAGAGGTGGAATCACTCAAAGTATTATTGCTTTCAATAATATTCGTCTCATTTATTACATTAATTGTGTTATTATTAGTATTTATATTAGTATTGTGTGAGTCGTTGCTGTTAATGCGCACAACAGTGATGTGTTGGAAGGGTTCGTAACAATTGTCAGAACCCATTGACTCCATTATGGGAACCATTGAAGTGATGCCACTATTAATAAATGGCGAACCACTGGAGCACAGGGACTGCCGATTGGCTGCACTGATTAGTTGTGTTTGCTGGAAGGGAGTGGGCGAACCCACTATGCAGTTGGCGGTTATGTTAACCCTATTGTTAATGGAATTGTTGGACACATCAAAACAGGGAACGACTGTTATCCCAATCGATTCGTCATAAGGCGGAGGCGCCTCTCCCGGCGGTATATAGTGTTCGGGGGGTTTCCAGAAGGTGTAGGGCGGGGGCGGCTCATTGAAAGAGCCCCCAAAGTCGTAGGGGTCGTGTGCGGACAGGTATCCCAAATTGGAATTGTCAGTCGAGAGGCCATTCACTTGTTCTAATCGACGCGTTTGCAGTCCTTTAGATATAAAACAGATTTTAAAAATATTTACATTAAATATACTTCGGATTCAAAAGACATACTTCTGATCATTAAGAGTAGTCTTCTCTGTCTTAACCGATGGATCATAAATAAAAGCAGTGCCAGAATGAGAAACGATGTAATAGTGCTCGCGATTAGTCTCAAACCTAAACACAATCCAAACATTCATTAGTTAAACTCAAATTTAAACACATATTCATTGAATCCAAACCCAAATTATTAGTAGTGACTGAACCGGGGTTTCTATTGTCCCCATTGTTTTGTATTATAGTTCCGTTACGTTTTATACCGCTTAGTCCCATATCTCCGTCCAAACAGACAAACTCACAGCACTTGTCAGTCACCGCATGATATTGTCTGCAATAAAAATAAATAACATTTAAATATATTTTAAATGAAAATAAAATATCCCTTAATTATAAAATCGATTAATTACCGGCATTTCTCGGGCGGAGAGCAGAGAACACTTATACACATTTCAGGCCTACCGTTAAGACAAGTGCACTGTAGGGACAGATAGAGAGGAATAATAGGAATAATATAAATATTTATTTAATAAATATTTAAAAACTATTTCATTCGGAAATTATTTAAAACAGAACTAAAAATATTAATTTGAATTTAAAAATAGAAAATTAATTATTTAAACCTAAAATTATTTCTTTTAAAAATATCCCAATTATTGAATACAAAACAACAAAATAGAAAAAAATAGATTAAAGAATCACTGAATCGACAAATTATTTAAGCAATAATTGGGGGAAAAGAATAATAAAAGCATTTTTTACTTCTAAATTAGAGGCTCTAATCCATAGCATTAAGTGAATCGAGAAATTGGATTAAAAGAGAGGAAAAAACAATTCAATCAGTTATTGAAAGAATGAAACAAAAAATGAGACAAAAAAAGTCTTGAATTTCTCGTTTCGAAACAGAGTATAAAATTTGTATTTATTTAAGAAAATTCAATTAGACTTTTGAATAAAAAAACAAATGACAGAAACTACTCTATACTCTCTGTACTGTATTTGTTATTCTTTTTCAATAATAACTATAATTTATTGATTTTTTTTCTTCTCAAACAGAATATTAAACGCAATAATTGTTAAGAAATATGTTTCGCAAACATAAAGATTGCATAAAGTTTTGGTAGAAAACAAATGATTACAACAAACCTGAGTACAAATATCTGATCCGAGCGGAAAGAATTGTTCCCCTTGTTTGACAATATCTCCCTTATCATTGAAACACATGTCCACTGCTGTGATCTGACCTGAAAATTATGAGATCCATTGGTTTAATGTAAAACATCAACAAAATTAAGTCAATTAAAGCGGAGTTTAAAAATAAATTATAAATAACTCAAAACAATAAACAACTTTTGAATAAATATGAGAAACACTTTAAAAGGGGTTAGAGTTCTAATAGATTTAATACCATTTTTATTTAAACACAACCTTTGAAAGCAAAGCATAATTTATATATAATTAAAGTCAAAACTTGAGGAAAACTAATTAATAAATAAATGACTTGTTTTAGATATAAAACTTCGAAATTAAAATTCAGAGAATAAAAATCAGTGAACACTAAGTATTGCCAACAAAATTAAAGAAACTAAAAGACACACAAGATTTGCACAGTTCTCACAAAACAACAGGCCTTGGAGTTGGCTTTAAATTAAAAGTTCATTTAAGCAAAAATTAAATTACAAAACAGTGATAGAAATAAAAACAAGAATTTTAAAGATAAAAAAATTATAGACTCTGTACTACTTTGGATGTGGGAGTGGAGTGGAATCGTTTCGCACAGAATAAGTAAAAAAGACATTACTCTATAACTAAATAATATAATAATAATAGTCTTAACCCAAAGGTTTTGGGGGATTTGAAAGAAACATTAGAAAAGAGTTGATGGAAACGCTCGGCTAATCAACAATGACCAGGAAGTAGGGCTCGGAATACTAGAGGATGACTACACACAACACAACTTAGCAGTTGTTATACTCATTATTCAATTGAATCTAATATTCAATTCAATAATAAGAATAATACGAAATAATGGGAATAAAGTTTTCGAAAATTAAACGCGAAATTTAAACAAAAATAACTATTGAATAGAGAATAAAAAAAGAATAGAATCAAAACCCATTCGAGTAATTTGTTTGAGTAAAACATTTCTTGTTTTTATTCACATAATTATAGATAAAAAGCTTAAAACAAAATCTGTTTGTTAGACAACACAAAAGGGCTAATAAAATAACATAGAAATCGATTTTAATATAATATAAATGTTTATATAAAGTTATATATCTTTTTATTGACTCAAATCATTATTTGGAAAGAATAGAAATGTGAAAAATATTTTTTTAAACTTCTATTATTGTTATTAAATAATGGATTAATAGGTTTTGAGAGAAGTAGAGGAAAGAAAGAGATTGTTTGCAATCAATCAGAAAAATCCTATTCAACAACATATTTAGGCTTTGGTGACCTTAAACTCAAATAATGAATGATTAAAAAACTATTTTCTAAATTATTGTCATAATTAAAGTGGGAATTAAAACAGAGACAGAGAGGGAGAGAGAAAATCTCTCAACCAATGAATGACAGAAAGGGCTTATTATTTAAAGTTCAATATTATTTAATAACTGTTCATCTCTTCCTGAATACTATACTATACTATTAGATGTAAAACGAGTTTAAAAGTTAAATAACAAACCAAATGAATGAATACATAAGACATAAGAGTAAGAAAAAAAAAGAAGAAAACACATTATTTTACTCCCAATTCGAGACCCAATTGTTTTCACTTCTAATCATTGTTTTATCAGAAAAAATAATAAATAAATGAAAAATCAATTCAAATCTAATCTAACGAAACAAAACAATTCCTGACCTCAAGACTCAAATATTTGTCTCTCTTTTTAATGATATACTTATTAATGAACTCTCGATTTTTAAGATTACTAAACCATTTGATGATCAAAAGAATAATTTGTTTCAATTGTTTTGTTTTCAAAATTCAAACATTAAGACAATACTTAACTTATTGTGTAATAGAGTTTATTTACTCGATTTAAGGGTCAATTATTTAATGATAAAAATAAGATTTACTAAAGAACTAAATTAAATATTTGGACAGCAGTTGGAAATATCAAGGGATAGACCAGTATTTGGTATTCAGACAAACATTTAATGCAAATAAGACTAATATAAAAGTGTTTTTTTTTAATTAATTAACGATTAGTTGTAAAGAACTGAAAAAATAATTAATTAGTTGTTTATATAGTTATAACTTATAAACCAATTCCTAAGCACTGATTCACTGAATAATTAATAAAATAATTTGAAACAAGTATTAAATGTAAGGAATAATTATTATTCAAAACTTATTAAATTAAAAGTAAAAAAAAAAGAAATTGAATTAAAGGAAACAAAAAGAGAAATAAAAAAAATTATACAATAAATGTATAAAAAAATAACTGATTGTTGGAATCGTTTGATAAACTATTAAAAAAATTTCAAAACAAAATACAGGAAAAAAGTTTTGCATTTATTCTTTCAAATATTGATTTTAACAATTAGTTTAGAGAAGAAATAAATTCAATTAAAACAAAATTAAGGACTAATTACCGGAAGAATACGCGTCGATATTGTTGTGAATTAATATAACCATTATTTCAATTAAATTGAACCCAATTTTAATCATTATTTGCAAATCAATCAATCGATTGCTTATCATTTAAAAGCCATTCAAACGATTAATAGATTTAATAATTTATTTCATATTTAGTGAATCCAAGACTTGTCTGAAGTCAAGAGAAGAACATATTTATCGACAAAATATCCATTAATTGAAACAATTATTTCATTTTAGCAGTCATTCAATCGGCGATTCATTAATCCGTTTATCGATTCATAAATAAATCCAATCATTGAATACATAATTCATAACATAATAAATGAAATTTGATTTTCAATTTTTTGGGCGTTTTTTAATATTAAAAATAATAGGAAAACATGTTTTGATTCACAAATATATTTAAAACAAATTCAATAAAACAAGAGATCAATCATTGCTTTCGATATAATTATATAGCGATTAATGTAATAATCAATAAATAAATTTCAATTCATATGTTTTTTTAATACAAATTAAACCATAATTGAAGTCAATATTTATGAGAAATTATAAGTAATTGTTTGAATAGAAATATAATATAATATATTAATAATACAAGTCTTTTATTATTGTATTCATTGCATAATAATCCTACTGTTCAGTGCATTATTTCATTCATATATTACGTTACGTTTATTGTATTTTAGTTTATTTTTTGGAAATTGAATTTTTAGCTAAAACAGAATGACACTTATCTATAGTATAATATATTATATTATTAACATGGATTCGAAGAGGGGGTACAGCCAGGAATACCCCGTATTTTGGTCATTTTTCGGAGACAGAGGGTATTTTGGCTATATCCCCCTCCATTGGGCATCCCTAGTTATTAGATTAATTAAGTTTTGTAAGAATTTTACGATTTCAAAATACTTCCTTGACATCCAGTCCAAAATTTGTAGATTTGTGGCGTCACAGCACGGAATATCCGCTAGGCTTCGCTAAAAACAAATACCCCCCTCCCCCTGGAGATTTCAAGTTTCCAGAATTCATATTCATAGACCCACTATCGTATGTAGTATAATAGGGATGGACAATGGGGGAGGGGGTATAGCCAAAATACTTCCCTGTCTCCAAAAAATGACTAATACTATTTTTTGATTTTACCTTACTCCCCTGTGCATTTTTCATAATTTAAATTTTGGTCTATTCCCCCCCCCTGACTTTTCATCCTTTGCGCACCCCTACTGTGTAGTGTATATGATTGGTCTGTTGTTCTATGAAAAGGAATTTAACAGAATTTAACACAATTCAGCCAAATTATGATAAATTCTGTAAAAACCTAACAAAAAGCTTTTAGCAAAAAATTTGACAAAATTTTGTCATTTTTCTAAGAATTTCACAAAATATTCCATAGAATTTGAAGTTATTTTCGCCAGGAGATTATTTTCGAAAAATTAGTAAAATATTAAAGCAATAATTACAATGAACTGTAAGAGCGTTATAGCTTTGGTTGCACTAAATTATCAGAAATGAAAAAATCTAAGCCCGAAAAAAAAGTTAATTGTTGTGACAGAAACGCAAAAAATTATTAAAATATAACTCATACTGCAATCAAATCAAATCAAATCAAATCAAAGCAATTATCAATTACCAGATCTCAGTTACCACACTTGAAGATGAAGACAACGAACGGTTATTTCAAACTCATTGAACTCAAGCAATCGGTTGAAGAATACGCGACTCATATTCACGCATCACATGTCCTCTTCTGGACTAAAGACAATTCTCGAAACAATGAGACTGTGATCTACGCATTGATGCAAATGCGAAGCGACGGTAGGTTTGGATTTCCCGGAGGAAAGTCTGACGAAGAATATGTTGACGAAAGAGAAATTGTGAGAGCATTGTATCGCGAGATATACGAAGAAATGAACTATACATTAGAAGAGAATCAAATCTCTATTGAAGACCGAGTGTTCACACATTTGGATACAAAGGGAAGAGTTCTTCACTTCTTTGCAAAAGAACTGCCTCTACATGTGTTCCAAACACTGGAATCAACTCATATGACCGCACAGTCCTTTCCCAATGAATCTCTGGGTTTGATTCGTATTCCTCTCAGTTCTGTTGGTCACCAGTCATACCAACCTTTTGTCAAGTTTTTCACCGGTTTTTTAAATCAAAAGTTTGCCGGAAATGCAAAAAATCAATTAATCGGTTCATTAATCAATTTGAAACTTATCGGTGAAAGTGATATGAAGTTTGTTTTTAAAACATTAGAATCCGATTAATGACTTATTTTAGTATATTTTCATAGTTTTTAATTAAACAATGTCTTCAAATCATTTATCACAACCAACTGTATTATACAATGAGTTCCAACTACGTGTGCCAATTCATATTCATAGACCCACTACCGTATGCAGTATAGTAGGGATGGACAATGGGGGAGGGGGTATAGCCAAAATACTTCCCTGTCTCCAAAAAATGACTATAATACTATTTTTTGATTTTACCTTACTCCCCTGTGCATTTTTCATAATTTAAATTTTGGTCTATTCCCCCCCCCCCTGATTTTCATCCTTTGCGCACCCCTACTGTGTAGTGTATATGATTGGTCTGTTGTTCTATGAAAATGAAGTTATCCTCAGATTTATTCTGTCTATTCATTTATTCATTCATTCATTTTCGTGAACTCTTTTTGTACCTTTCGGTATAAGTGTGGGATTTGAATTCTATGCATCAATTGAGGTATTTGGTCATAATTTTCGTTGTGATTTTGTCAAATTCTGTTAAATTACGTAATTTTAATCAAATTCTGCAAGAATTTGACGATTGAAAAATACCCTCCCCATCTCCCATGTGACTGAGGCTCTTATCAGTGCACCATACCTCCCATGACTTTGAGTTCATTGGCCATTCCTATTCTAAGCGCATATTGAAGGTCTTAATAATTACAACAATTAAAGTAAATATAATTTTATTTTAATACTTGAAAAATATAAGAATTTTTGAATTATTTAAATCTGTTTTCGAATACGAGATTATTTTTTTTGATCAAAAATAGACTTTATTTGAGTCAATGAAAGTGTAGAAAAATAGCTAATATTTAGAAATGTATAGAATATAATATAATTTCAATAATTATAGTAAAAGAATAATTGAATCAATTATTTAAATCTATTTCAATAAAAGACTTTTCGATACGATTAGCGTTTGTATCGTTAGAAGAGTTGCCATTCGTGTCGACAATAGAATCGCTGTCTTTGTTGTAGACAACATCTGAGTTATTGTTAATAAATGCCTGAGTGGTCAGCACTGGGCTCTCCTCTTCGCATGTGTCCAATGAAGAAGAGGAGACACCCAATGGAGATCTTGACGCAAGCGATGGGTTTGGCGACCAAAGACTAGCCATTACTTGCGAATCGATATCATTAAGGGTTGACTCTATGTCTAAATGTGGCACTTCTTTAGTTGACTCATATTTTTCTAAATAAAATAATTAAATTTCGAAACAATTATTAAAATAAAATACAAATCCATTACCACTAAAATTGTCGATTATGTCAAACTCGGCTCCGACTCCGGGCTCTCTCTTCAATGACTTGGCCATCAGTTGAGAGCGTTTTTCGTGTATTTCTTCGGATATATTCTCCAAATCTTTGAGTGTTTTCGAATAAGTCCTCTTCGAGTCGTTTATCACTTTATTTAAGAATTCGATTTGTGTTTTAATACCATTCAGTTCTGTTTGTACTTTTGCCGACTCCTCATAATATGGCCTAAAGTTTTTGGACAAAACAAATATATTTTAATCACTCAAAGGGTTTATTCTATGAATGAATTAAATAAATATAATTAACTAATCATTACTTAGACTTTCTTATGGCACGACTCAACTGCTTCTCCAGAGTTGAGAGACGTTTTTGTTCGTCGAAATAGTTTTGTATACAAATGCAGTGTTCGTATTGACTCTCAGTCTTCAAGTTCTTCGCTTCCATGAACTGCATTCACATTAGAGACAAAACTATAGACAATAGACAACAATATGAGAGGAGAGAAGTGGCCATACCTTAGTGTTCGCCTGATTAAGCATTTCCTGCCAGAAGTGGTCAAAGTCTGTGTCATTCGCTTTATTGACCGCAAACTTGTGTTCAGCGATAGTAATGGTTTGTTTGGACTGTGAGTGCAGTTCTGCCGACCGTTCGAATGTCTGGACCGCCGACTGACACCTCCTCTGCAGTTCAGACACCTTTGAGCGACAGTCATAGTAAGGCCGGGCCTCAGACACACATTTGCCTAATTTTTTGGCGATTTGTTTCAATTTAATTGTGTTTTCATTCAAAGTATTGCGAAATAAGGCATTCGTTTCCTAAATAAACAAAATATTGAATTAAAACAAAACTCAAATCAAATAATAATTAGAAACAAACGATTGAATCAATAATTACTTCAAACTGTTTTTCAAGTTTATTGATATTATTCGTGCATTCATTCAGTTCTTCTAATTTGTCTCTAATTCTCGGATCCAATACTTCTTCTTCTTCTCCATTGAGTTCTTCCTCCTCTTCCTCTCCGTCTGAAGACATGTTTGGCTTTTTTGTTGATATAATTTGATATTCAGTTAAATATTAAATGCATTTTGTATTTCATATCCCATTCGTCTCTAAAATATATGAATTACTCAATCATTTGATGTCATCGTTAATGACATGACATTCAAAATGAGATAAAAAATAATAATTATTTATAAAAATAGTTTTAAAAACAACTTTTAATTCATTACAAAAATAATTTCATTCATTACTATTGATATAGACTTAAGAGTAAAGTATTTAATAAAAACCAATAATTATTATTCAAATTATATTTGTTTTGATTTGTTTTTAGATTTAATTTTCTAATAATTAATAAAAATAGTGATATTTTTGCTGATATTTTGATTGATTTTTCGTTTAAATGCCTTCAAAACTATGCAAACATTTTAAGGCTTTGTTTTTGTTTATTTGTTGAGTACTTTTGAAAATCTATTTCTAATATTTGGGCAAAATTTTTAGCATTTTTTAGAGGTCTTCAAACTTTTTATTTGTTTGAACTCATTTCAAAGTAACATATTTTTTGTGTGAATTCATGTTTGAGATTCAGTGAAAGTTGAAATACTTGAGCTAAATATTCAAAATGTATGTGCGCTAAAGGAGAAGGAGTAAATAAACAAATATATGTTCCGATAAAAGAAAACATTTTTCAAGTTTCTAAAATATCACCTTTTCTAAAAATATTAATATACTATAAAACTTGTTTAAGTTTTAGTACATTTACTAATTTTGTAATCTTGTAATATAAACTTGCAGAATTTGATTAAAAATGACGTAATTTACAGAATTTCGACTAATTCTGTTATTTTCCAGAATTTAAACAGAATATTCTCGAAAAAAACACAAGTATTATATTATGGAAAAACAAAATTCAATAAAACAAAATTGGTGAAAACTAATTATAGTTAGGTTTAGGAAACTTTTCAGATATAAATATTTAGTTTATTGAAATATTTACTTTCTAAAAATAATTTTTAACTTGCTCAGTATAACTTTTTAGGATATGTTTATAAATATTTTACCTTTTTTATATGGAAAATATATTGCAATAACAATTCTATTTTCAATAATATGCCCTTTGGTTGAATATGTTTTTTAATATTAGAGAGTGGCCAGGTGTCATTCATACAACTCTTATCACAATAATTGTTAACTTTATTCATTCTCAATAAACCATTTGGTCATTACTAAAGACTCATTAGAAATTTAAAGAATATTTCGTAAAATTACTTAAAACCACCACTTCATCATTTATTATTATTTTTAAATGGGTAAAAATTAGCTTTAAGTTCAAAGATCAAATTTTGTCTTAATTTGAAAATCGTTAATTTTATTTAAAAATTGACATTAAATTGGAAAAATTGTTTAATTAGTTAGAATTGATATTTAATTCAATTAAATCACAATTAGTTAACCCATAAAACGACAGTATTTTTTGAATTTATGAATTTGTAAAAAGAATAAAATATTCCATGAATTCAACCTAGAATTTCATGAGGAACTCGTATATCAAAC
>JAQFXN010002119.1:0-13396 GCA_034693365.1 Liacarus xylariae
AAATGCCCGCCGAATTTACTTTATTTACTCAAATTTTTCGGTCTGCCCGGAACTGCCCGCCGATTTTTAAAATTTCAACTGCCCGAATCCGTTATACACTAAATATAAGTTTTATGAAATGTGAAGTATGACCAGGGACGTGCAAATTTTAAAATGTCAGTGGCGAATTTTCCTCTAGAGCCTAGTGGAGTATTTATGGGAGGGAAAATGATAAATTTTAGCAATTTTTGACGGGTCAAAGGGAGGTTTATTTTTATAAAAAAAAGTCTTTATAAACATTTTTATAACAATTAAAATTAGAATATTTATGGTTTCTTAAACTTGATAAAAACAATGAAATATTGCTGAAAATTGCATTCTGTATTGTTTTATCTATTATAAAACATATATAAATCAAAGATATAGTGCTCAAAATGAGTATATTTGAATTTTAATAAATAAATTTCATTGTAAGAATCGAAATGTTACTAATTTGTAATGAGTTTGAAAAATATTTGAAAACAGTGCCTAAGGGGCAATTTCTTATTTGCCGAGTGATGGGAGTACCTGGCAAAGTGAAAATATTGGTATCCAGCCAAAATGATCGAGAGTATTCCGGGCTGGACCCTCTCTGCACATCCTTGATTGTATTGTAACACTAGAAATTATTTGTGAACAACTAATATAATTGACATTTCATATAAGATATGATAGGGTCAAAATAATTTATATGTTTTGTGCTTATATTTCAGTAATGGTTCCATATCTATAAATTAGATTATTTTTTTAAACGGTTGGTAGCTTGGTAATACAAAATGTGTTGAAATGTTTTGAATTAGACAATAACAATAGTCACACCTATAAGTTGATTGAGTTTATTTATAGATGTTGAACCATTACTCAAATATAAGCACATGGGCTATAACACAAGTAAAATTTTAGATTATATTCTCGAGGACAACACTCTAACCGTGGCATTAGTTCCATTCTAAATTAGTCACTAATTTATATCGGAAAACTATTGGGCTTAGAGTTTCATTCGAAGCGATTATATAAAAATCTCGGTGAATTAAAATAGTATCAAATTACTTTTAAATTGTTTAAACTTGTTGGGTCTTTACAATTTGCTTAATGCAACTTGTTAGGTAATCTGGCTTATGAGCTGAGACTTAAAAATTAGAGTTGACCCTCGAGAATATAAGTACATATTTAGATCAGCAATGAAGAAATCACCCCTGTATTTCACAAAAATATTTATTCATTTATCAATTAATATTGATGCTATTCACTAAATACAGATATTGTCGGTTAACAAGTCCCAAACCTCCCAGATTGTCTCCCCTATAAATATCATGTGACATAACTGTAATACAGAAACTTGAAAAAAGTTTCCTTAGTTTCCAATTTTTCTGTACATTAAAAAAAAGTTGAAACTTAATCTGTGTTTATAATTCACCTCAACTTTAATTGAACACAAATTAAGTTCTAATTAAATGAATAAATGAATTAAATGTCAAACATTTATTGGCTTTTAAATCATTTATTCATTTAAATTAATTGACAGCAAAAACAAAAATACGTTAAACATTTTGAGCGAACGCTTACTATAAGTAACGCCTTATTTAACATTCAATACTGAATTTCCTCTAAAAAAGATATAAAAAATTGTTTCAAACAATACTCAATAGATTTATTTTTAAGCTTTTATCTATATTTTTATTAACTATAAATTCAATTTAAATTACACGACAGAACTAATTATATGATATATAACCAAATCCTGAAGTATTAATTAAGTTAAGAGGGGTTTAAACTTTCAATGTATTCAATGCATAAAAATAATTAAAATGAAGACAAATTGCATTCAATAGTGTTTAAAAAAAACTTTATGTAATAGTAATGTATTTAG
Organism: Liacarus xylariae; assembly: GCA_034693365.1. Taxonomy (NCBI): domain Eukaryota; kingdom Metazoa; phylum Arthropoda; class Arachnida; order Sarcoptiformes; family Liacaridae; genus Liacarus; species Liacarus xylariae. Next base: position 1,889 of record JAQFXN010002119.1, read on the forward strand.
TATTGAGTGCTTCTGTTTTTAGTTTTATTAAAAAATGTTGTACCGCTCGGAACGGATTCCTTCCCTCCCATCACACACATAGTGTTTTGGGAACGTTCATCAATGAGCTCGAGTCTCTGGCCATTGGGCTAAGTCTCGAGCTCTGCTTCGCGCTCAGAAAGGAATCGCATGCCTCGTCATCGCGGTTTAGTGGGACTTCGCATTAGATGTGAAGCTTACGAAACATACTATAGAAATGATTCTTTGAAGTATGATCTTAACCAACACTACTCTCACAGCCCATTCCCTCTCATTCTGTTATAACTCCTATTACAGCTTATAATATATTCAATTCAGTTTCCAACCAATACATTAGATCAAAATGCAAAACTTACCTAGTTAAGTGAATTAATGGATATTTCTTTAAGATATTTTAAATATAAAACTTTAATTTAAATATTATTTAAGCCGCAAATGATTTTTTAAATATTATTCAATAGCTTTTATATTGTAAGGCCAGGAAATACAAGTGACAGAGCAGTACAGGTACTGTTAGAGCAATACGTCTATTGGGTTCACAAACTAACAACCGATAAGTTTGGAAAACAAGTTCTAATGCCAAAAGTCTTAGATTATATGATTGATTGCATTAACAAATTAAAAACTATAGATATTTTGTATTCAAAAAATTAAATCAATATTTCACTAATAATTGTAAATTAGATTCATTTCACACTTTGAAAATATTGTAATTAACAAACAACACTTGATATAACTAATAATTTATAAGTGTTAGAAAATAAATTGCACACTAAAGTCAGTTCAAAAATTCAAATTTTAATGATTCTTAATATAATTGAATTAAAATGATTTAAAACTTTTACATATAATACATGTGTTTATATTCATAAGTGGATTGAGTTTAAGAAACAATTCAAAAGAAATTTGTTTTAAACTTTCAAAATTTGTCTTTTAAAATGAGATTTTAAATTAAATTTAAGTAATAAGAAAATCATTGATTAATATATATATATTTATATATTTAATAATAAATATCGATATAATAGTAAACCACAAAAAAGAGATTTTAAATAAATTAAATGTTATATAAAAAAAAGTTTTCTTATTTTTTGTTTGTTTAAATGGAAATGTTGTAAAACATGTTTGAAAATTGTTTGTATGAATTTTTTGGACCATTCTTTGCATAACCGCAACCAAAATCTGCATTTAAGCGCAAATTTATTGTATTTTTATATTTTATATAATAAACTCTTATCTATCGATAATATCATATATAGACTTGTTTTTGAGCATAAAATTCTTGCGAATTAATCATTCCTTTATTTACAGTAATTGCGAGACAAGAAAAAAAGTTTTTCCGATAATTTATGAAAAAATTTTGATATATTTTTGTCATATATTAAGTAAAACTGCTTTTGTTAAGTCTTCAGAAGTTTTGTTGATTAGTTTGAGGCCATTCTCGTTCAATCATTTCTATCAAATCTTTTTCACTTAAACTTTTGATTTCTTCAAATCTACTGTTGTTTTCATCATTTTTCGTCGTTAAAGTGGCCAAAACTGTAATTATAGTTTAGACGAGAGATTCAAATCAAAACGAGAGTTCAATTTTAGTAAACAATTATAAGAATTTTTATTTTTTTAAGCCGAGAATTAGTTTCAATGGATATCCAATCAATCAAATCATTAAGAATTTTAAAGCGATTTTCGTTTCGATGACAAAACTTTTGAAAGTCTTAAATAATTTTCCAGTTCTAGACATGAATTAAAATTAAAGTGAAAAAGAGGTAAATTTTTTAAGAAATGTTTTTTTCGCATAATTTACTTTATTTTTTTGATATTTAATAATTTCTTTTTGCTCTCAAAAGTTTCATCAAAACAAAACAAAAAAAAAATGTCATTTTAAATCAAAGCAAAGCTAATAAAACATAATTAGAAAGAGAAAACTTAAACATAAAGACAAACCTTTAAACAAAAGCTAAATTAAATGCAATTTCAAAACAAAATCAAACCAAAAAAAATTAAGAACTCGTATTTTCATTGTTAGCTAAAAGATAAACATAAAGTAAATTAAATAAAATAAATTAAATTACAATATACGGTGATATAATATTAGACACAATACCCGCTACTATTCTGCTTCTTTCCATCACTTCTTTGGCCAATTCGTGATTTAGTGCCAATAACTGAGCTCTGCGTCTCTTTTCTTCATTCATTTTGATTCGCGTCTCTTCACTACTTAAACCATTTTCTTCAGATCCGACGGCCGAAGAGGAAGAGGAAGACGATATCATCAGTGGCTGATTGTTATCACGTCTAACGTCTTCATAAGTAGTGCTTTCGGAAAGCATTCGTCTAATCATTTCTGCTTTCATACTGCGCTTCAGCTTTTCTGAAGCAGACATCTCTTCGGGTTCGTCATCGCGTATATATCGCTCCGGAATATCGATCTTCTTTGGAAGCATTATCTGAACGATAGACAAAATTTTTTTTATTTTCGATTAATTTATAGGCAATTGATTCGAATTGTATTGAATTATTGGTACAAAAAGAGGATATAAACCAAATACATCTATAGATCAAAAAACTTTTGTGAAAACCCTGCAAAGAACTGTAAAAATTAGACTACCCTGGCCATTTCATCCAGATATATCAATCTTGAAAAATATCAGGTATCTGATGTGCTAAAAAACTTCAGGGGTTCTTATATTGGATGAGAGCAAGGTTAGGGTCCTTTGGGTATCACCTTTTTGGCTATTTTGGTAGATCCAGAGGGGGAATTGCGAAATCACAAAAAATTAGAGTAACCATAGATTGTTAATAACACGCTTTATCACAATAATCATCCCAAGAATTTGGTCACTTTTTAAGGAATTTAGTCAAAATTTATAGAATATTCTGATTATCTGACTTCCGAATACCTTTATGGGGGATGTTTCAAGATGGGTCCCCTTCCAGGATAGAATCAAGTTTTTTACTATAAATATCGGTTGCCTTTCTCCCTGAGCCCCCTTTAAACCTTAAGGTATGGAACCCGAAACCTTGAATTAATGACATACTTCGCGCTCAATTAGCTTTTCATCGAAATCTTCACTCTTCTTAATAGTACTCTTAACGATATCAGGAGTGTTGAGATTATTTCTGTAACGCAGTTCGATGTCTGTGTCATCGCATGAGCGCCACATCGTTGAGATCTAAGCACAGGATTTAGAATAAAGATTTAAATATAATAGAAATTAAGTAAAGAATTTGATTCGAGAAATAATTTGATAAAAAAAATAAAATAATAAAAATCGCAAATCAATAGATTTGTCGGCAATTGATTGTAATAATGAGTACCGAATTAGGATTTTTATTCAACTGGGGTTGACTGCTAGATATGGTATGATGTCTGCGCTGAGAGCTAAGTCGGCCATATTTAGACTCAAGTCGGCGAACATGTGTCAAACGAAATGGAAAAGGAGTAGAAGACAGAGCAGAAGAGTTGCAAGAAGTAGAAGGAAGTGATAGTGAGGCGCTTCGAGTGCGCTCAGGCCTAGAGAACAGCTGTCAAATAAAATATTGATACGATATTTAACATGCATTCAGGCATTAATTGTTACTTTAATTGTTTTACAAATCAAATTCTATAGTATTTCATAAATAAAAATCAAATTATATATCAATTCATTACAAAACATGCTTTGCATTCATTGAATGTTTTAAAACAAAAACTTTTGTTCACCTCTTGTTGTGGTTGTGATAATTGTTTATCGTTTGTTAAAAAATTTGTTTTATTAGCGGTATTTGAGTTCTGAAACACATTTGGCGTTCTCTGAAACTCTGCATTCAAACTATCAATCATACAGTGGTTGTTGTCATTGCACTCATCCTTATTGTTGTATTTGTTGAAAACGCCTTCGCTCTCCAACTCTTCATCCCTGTCCTCATAATAATAAGGTGGCGGAATAGAGCCAATGCCACCGACAGCGCCGCTGGACATGAGGTCATTGCCGTAGAGATCAGTTGTCCAAAACGAGTCCATACTCTTTGAGGTTCCGTTTGCGAAATGGATTCGTCGTCTTTCGGCCTCTCGTTTCACAATTCTTACGGTTTTTATTTCACTTCCCTTTTGAGGGATTATACCATAGAATCTCATTTGTTCATCAATTATGTCTTCAGCGTTGGCCGAATGCGAATCATCTGTTGTTTGGAATTGACTCAAAAATATATCATTATTTGCAGCATTGGATGCACTGTTGTTCTCGAGATTCTCGTAGAGCGGAGTGTCCTCTCCTTCAGAGCCAGAATTTCTGGGACAATGAGCCAAATCTCTTGTGTCCATAGAGTCGAGATCTGTTTCCATATAAGTAGTGGTGATCTTCTTTCTTCCGGGCAAAGGCACCGAACCGGCCAGACCTGTAGGACTTGCTCTAACAATTTCCCTCTTCTTTTCAGTGGTCTTAATGTTCTCAATGGCGGCATTCAGTTCTACCCGTCTATTGTGCAGATCATCGATCACTTGATTTATATGAGCCAACTCTGCCTCAAGACTCGAGGCTTTGTTCGACTCGAGTGCCTCTTCATTGGCCAACACTTGTTTAATCTTGTTCTTAGCGATGAGGACGTCCTGTTCTATTTGTGCATTTTCTGCTGCCTTTTCTTCCAGACGTTTGGCTGAATGTGTGAGAAGACCTCTGACTCGACTCAGCTCTCCCTCAATCATCCGCTGCTGTTTCTTAAGCTTTTCTAAACTGATTACAGGACCCGATTCGGTGCCGATTTTGGCCACTTTGCTCTTAACCCCTTCCAGAGTTCGTTCGAGAATCTCTTTGTCCTGTTGTAGTGCGGATAAATTACTCGTCTCTTCTTCGAGCAGCACCTGATCCAACTTGGAAGTGGAGGCAGCCTTTGCTTTGTTTTCACTCATGTCTTCACTGTTGGTCTGATTATTCAATTTAAACATACTATCCATGTCTTCACCATTGATTGAATTATTGAGTTTAACCATATTGTCGACGGTATTGATTAACGGGAACTGTTGTTCGTATTGTTTTTCATATTCAGTCAACCGTTCCCTCAAATCTCTAAACTTTTGTTTGTGTTCATCCCTTTTGTGCGGTTCTATTTCAATCATCTTTTCTTCGCTTTCCATCTGAACTCTTAATTGATCACAATTTTTGGCGAAAAGAGACTGTTTTCGTCTCAACTGAATGAGCAAAAGTACTAATTCTTCGTGAGATTTTCCCAATACATCCCCCGTTGAGATACATAGTCTCGAAGACTTGGAATCTCTCAATGACTTAGGCTTTACGTGCATAGGTTTGGTTGTGTTTGGCTTCTGGACCTCAGAATCAGAGGCGTTCAGATCATCCTTTGAGCGACGTTTATGAGAGGAACGACGCTTTCGTGCCTTTTCAGCCATTATAGGACCAGAAACTGAGTCTATATTATGGGACAAATTGGAGTTCAGTCAGTCATACAATTAGACTATACTTTTGGCAATAAATCAATTAATTCAGAGTATTATTGACTGCAATAGAAATTCAGAGTTAGCTATAGATCTTCATATGGTTTTACTGTTACTGTATATCAAATGTCGATATCTGAACCCAAATTAATTCGATTGACTCTTACCTATGGATAACTCAATCAATGAACTCAAATCTGATTCACTTTCTGTGTAGTCATCAAAACTTTTTTCCAAACTCTCCACTAATGGCACTGTTTGTTGGCTTATTGGCGATGATTTTGTACTAAAATTCTCTCCGAAGTGTCGTTTACTTACTCTACGCAATACTTCTGTACCCATAAAGTCGTCGTCAGAAAGATTAATATGACTGCCGTTTAAAAAAGCATCGCTTTCTTGGACGGGAAGTTCGGACGAGTGTTGGCTTAGGTTTTCATAAATATGTTTACTGTTTTGCTGATCCATAAGACCTTCGAGTGATTTTGAGCGACGCTTAGAAGCGATAGAGTTCTCAAACAAACAGTTTTGAGCTTCAAATTCGAGATCTGTTTTAGTTTTGAACGAATGACTGAAGTCAGGAGTTATACACCTTTTGTTATTAGTATAGGAAGCAAATGACTTATCATTTTCGGGCACTTTTTTCAGTGTATGTCCGGCACAGTATTTATTGCGTTCAGAGTCTAAAAACTTTGATACGTTTGGCAATAGAAATGATTTCAATGAACTCTCAATACTATCTGTTGGTATCGTTTGATTCGCATTATTATTCATATTATTAGTTATGCTATTATTCAATGAAACTGAAGAATCATTTTTATTAATTGGATTGACATTAATATTGTTAACTCTTTTTCCGACATCACATTTCTGTAATGAAGTCGTTCCTAAATATCGAGTATTGTTCAGTGCATTACAACGTGAGAGCAGAGGAGGCGGTGAACCCGTTTGACGGGCGGCCAACTTCTCCTGTAATGCTATTTGTTGTTCCTCTGATAGAAGATCAGACATATAATAGGGTGCGTTCGGAGATCTCTCCTTATTGTCAATACTGTTATTGTTTGGTTCGGGACTAACCATAGTCTTTATGTCCACATCATTGGCCACTAGTATTTCGCCCAATGTTTCATAGGCTGGGTTTGGGTTAAGTGATAGATGAGTCTTAAAATGATTGGCAATAGTGGGCACGGGTTCGGGTCGGGGTTTCTTATATGTCCTCACTTTACAGCCGGCTTTGAGTTTAATGTCATTATCGGTGATGACGTCTGACTGATAGGTGACTGAATCGAAGTCACGACTCGCCTCGTCGTCCGCATCGTCTCCGGCGTCGCTCTCTTTCTCGCCTTCTTCTCCATCCATAGCCACGTACTCGTCTTCATCTTTGACTACTCTATTCATATTGAGATAATCAGACGGTTCGCTACTGTTGTGCACTTCCTGTGCAATCGACCGGTCCTTATGGTTGTCGAGTAAATGAAGTGCGCCTTTAGTCACAATAACTTCGTCTACTTTTTGTGGTTTACTAAACAACGACTGATTGCGTGAAAGTGAATACAATCTCTCTTTGCGAACGTCAGCTGTCTTTCTGAGATCAGCCAAAACACAGGACAGGGGCGACAGCATAAGTGGCGCCGACTTCGATGATGTATTTGTCTCTTCGTCGGCAATCGAAGAATTATTGTCCAACATTTCACTGTCACTGACATAACTTTTTGTATAGAAATTACTGCCACTAATGTATAATTTAGAAGCACAGGTTGTCTCGGCTTTGGATATGTAGTTTATTTTGTTAATAAGCTCTCCGTTAAGACATGGTTTTTCTTTTAAGTTCTGGCTTTCAATTGGTTTCAAATTTTTGTTCTCGTATTCATTGAATTTTTTGAGTAAACACTTAACAGAGCACTCGTCCACTCCATCTCCGTCTTCTCGTTTCTCTAAATTAATATCACGTTCTGACACATCGGTTGCATTTTTATTCTTTGCCTCAATTGTGTTCAACCGTTTTAGACTTCTTCGGGAAGCAGTTCTGGCCAAAGATGCTTCGTCGGGCACCGGTAGACCGACATCAGCCCAGTCTTGTTTATTCAATGAGTGGCCAATGCTATCATTCTTACTGCTGACCGAGTCATTGAAACTGATGGGACTCATGAGAATGCTTTGGCGACCGGACTGTGAGAAGCGTTGGTAAAACATTGTCGAAGCCTTATAGTAATCCTCTTTACTTATGTCGAGATCAGACTCTTTGTCTGCATCGCTATCTTTGCCGAAAGTACTAATATTTATATAATCAGGTATTGACCGGCCGTTCATTATCTCATTCATTCTTTCATTGTATGGCATTTGAAGATTAAGTTCGGCTTAAGTTATTGGAAACAAATTTTTAAGAATTTTAATTTTTTTGTATTTAATTTTTGTTATTTAATGATAGAACAAGAGTTTTAGGAGTTTTTATTAGTTGTTAGTCATTGTCCGTCACAATTGATATCAAGATATATAAATAAAATGATTATTTATTTAATAACAAACCGGTTTAGTGAAGAAGTAGTTTTTTTGGAATTGAATATATTTTTTGTGTTAGTTTCCAGATATTTGAGCTCAAGATTGAGTTATTCAGTCAACCGTTAGTAACGCAAAAGTTTTTTCATTATTTTCTTAAATTATATTATTTCTGTTCATTCTCTGCAATCCTTAAAGTGCTTTGACATAAAGCGAAGCTAAAGAAATATTTTTTTCTCTCTTTTTTTCTTTATAAGTATATAATTTTGATGCTATTATACTATAATATAATAGATTTTAAATTTTTATGCAATCAATTAGTTCTGGATTTTCAGTATTGAAATTCGAAAAAAATAAGTTATTATTATATAAATTAATATAAAAAGAGTTTTTCCGCAATTTGTTAGTCAATGGTATAAAAATTTCAAACTTTTATAATGAGATGGAATTAATAGATTCAGTGAATAATAGATAAGAATAACAAAAAATTCTTTTGTCCAAACCTTCGTCATCAGAGGAGTAGTTGACTGAAGCGTTCTTTTGTGGTGACTGTAAATCCTCGTCAGTTTGTGTCACGAAATCACTTCCATCTCCGATACTCTTTGATCTTTCCCTTTGTTGTTGTTGTTGTTGTTGCGTATAATCTCTTTGTTTGGGACCTTTAAGCACATCCTTTATAGCAAACTTTGATCGATATTCTTCAGGTAGTGGGGGTCGAGAGGGGAGTTCGCATGACTTTGTACTTTGTTGTTGCATTTGTTGTTGTTGTTGTTGAGACCAATTCCTCTTATTAAGCGGCGACTGAAGCATCCGTTGCTTCCATTCAAGCAATCGCTGCAGACTTTCCTCTCTTTGATAGTTTCGCGGCGTTTCTGAATCCAAACCATAAGAATTGGCATTCGATGAGTGATAATGAGGTAAATGAGAAGAAGACAACTGCGGGAATGTCTGGTTATGTAAGTGATTATCGCTTTGTGGAGAAGTAATTGTACTGTTGGCACCGATCAGGTAGTCAGACCAGGGACGGGGCTCTTTGCTGCTAGAATTGGGCGCCGGTGGGTAGTGTGCGGGAGGACTGACATAATTGGTCTGCTGTTCGAAATAATAGCGGGAATAGGGGTCGTATCGGTCGAGACTGGATTTGGGTCTAATGGGCATAATCTTCGGCGGTTCTGTTGTTTGCGAAGCGCTGTAGTAGTTGTCGGGTCGGGCGCCCGCAGTATACCCATTGGGACTAATAATCTTCTGACATTCTTCCTCTTCTTCTTCCTCCTCTTCCTGATCGCGTTCGAGAAAGTCAGCTGAATGTGGTCGGGGAGGTAGTCGTGAGAACCGGGGGGTATGACTGGGAAGCGGCAAACGATATTGCGGTGAAGTTTGCGTTTCGTACGGCGGATATGATTGAGTGTAATAAGTATTTGGCAAATAATTACTATTATAGGAGTCGTGTGCGATCAGGTCTGGCGTCTGATGGCTATGACTATGATATTGTGCTGACGGAGGAATGACATACAGGTCCGAGTTGTCATAGTATTGACGCTTTGGCTTTGGCGGTGCGTTGACATAGTGTGACCTTTGGATCGGTCTTTGCTGTAGGTTTTGTTGATAGACTACTGGAAGACCGACTGAATTGTAAGAACCGGGATATTTATCACCTGAACCTATATTGTCTTCATATTGTTGTTGAACATTGATTGCACCAGAGTTTGAACGTCGCGATTGATATGAAGCAAATCCGGACTCTTCCTCCTCGTCTTCATTATTGTCCACCACTTCCTGGCCGTCGCCCTCATTGCGAACCGTAGAGAAAGCGGAAGACAATTGCATTATTGACGCCAGAGATAAGGAGTTCATCCATTGGGTCTGACTTTCTTTAGAATCGGCCGCAAAATAGTATGTCTTCATATTGTTGTGTTCGGCTTTGAAGGCAAACTTGCGGGCGATTCCGTCCTCATTAAGACAGGGTGTGATCTTATAACTGGGCAGAAGTAGAGATCCCAACATTTTTTCCTCTTCCATATCTGAAAATAAATCCGAAAAATGAGTTTTTAGTGAGTAATGATCCGAACGAATGGGTATTTGTCATCAAAGCTATAATATTGTGTCAAAACAATTCTTGTGATAACAACACAACAAAAGGGAATTAGAAATAAATAAGAGTCTGAGAGAAGTTCACAGATATAATAGCGAACCTAAAAAAACTCTCTCTAATCAGTAAACTCTTGAATCTCTAGAGAAATAAAAGCTTAGAACTGAAACAAAAAGTTAATTACAATAAAAATCTAAAGAGTTATAAGAATAATGAAAGTGAAGAAATGTATAAAAAACAAAATTTTGATTTATTATTCGCTATTAAATTAATTGGATTAATGTTAGGGTAAATGTAGTTAATATCACGAATAAGAAAAATATATATTATTGAAAAACAACAAATGCATACAAATCTTTTTTCCACTATTATATCTATGAAATGAGTTGGCAATAAATAATTACTGTCTCTGAATATAAATTTATAAAACAATAGCGAAAAAGTTGGCTAAACTTTCAATTTTTTGTTGTGTTTGTAATATAAGCGTGAAATGAAAAATTCAGAGCATATCTAATAAAATAGTATACCTTTGTAATAGAATAGGCAATAGTCTGCCAAAACACACCATCGCCTCTTCCATTGCTTAAGAGCTGCGCCTTCGAGTCTGTAGAGCCAACCCCGAAGTGTTACCTGTGATTCGGTAGATCTCCTAACCGGTGGCGAACGTAAGGAAACGCCTTTACGCTTATGTAATTGGAGTCGCAATCCATCCATAATGTTCTGGTTATCGGTGTCCACATTCACCGGTATATAACCAATTGGATTCTCCGCATAATAGTAGGGGTAATTGGGTTCCGACCGATACAGGGCCGCCGCACCAGGAGTATTAGCCACCAGATCTTGGAGGTCGTGACCATTCACACCATTCTTATTGTGCGGATAATTAAGCAAATGGTCTCCGGATTCGATTGGCCTATAAATTACAAAATCACAGCATTAATAATGCCATCAATCAATCAAAATATGGCAAAACAAATATCTCAAACACATTACAGAGTAAGTAAGGAAAGGATAGCAGAAAAATAAGATCAATTGCTATGTTTTGTACCTGTGATTGCAACAAATAAATTTAGTCCAGTCCCAAATACCCCAGTGTTCCATAATTTGATTTTTTATATTTGATTACATTTGATATTTATCTGCAATTATTGGCCATTAATTGTTTAATAGCATTAAATCCCATTCGATTGCAATCACATTCCACTACAAAACAAACACATATTCTGATTGAGGTCTAAATGCCAACTAATTCTCTATCGTATTATAACTGTGGCTAACGATCAAAATCCAGTGATCATCCTCTCTGTCCGCATGCTCTGCACCCTTATATCGATTTCTTTGAGTGACTGACTCTTTCTCTCTTTTCTTCCTATTTTTATGTTTCACTCACTTTATTACAGTTACTTATTATTCCCACTATTCTCTCTCTCTCTCTCTCTCTCTCTCTCTCTCTCTCTCTCTCTCTCTCTCTCTCTCTCTC
>JAQFXN010002120.1:0-13393 GCA_034693365.1 Liacarus xylariae
ATCTCTTTGAATCATTGCTAGTCTGGCATAGATTGACTTTACAATCAGAAATGGCACAAGGGTTCCAAGGTAGAGCTATACAAAATAGCGAATAAATATCTAAAAGCCGGGTTTTAAGAATAAAATAGATTCAAAATCATACAATTTAACTTAGTTTAGCAATAAACAATGATTTAAAGCATGTTATAATCGAGAATTCCGTCTGTATTTAAGAACAAAATGGCGTCTAAAACGCCATTTTCGCCAAAAGATGGCTTCCATTACCTCATTTTTCTATCATTTGTGAAATTTACTCGTATAAATTGCCAAAATTTTTGATAATCAGTGAGGGTTTCAGATGTGGGGTTTCTAAAACAGGTATATTTTACTCTATATTTGTCTCTTGTCATCTCTGCGTTGCAATCAAACTATCACAACCCTTCAAATTAGGAATGTACAAGGGTTGTAATGGAATAAACAGAAATACATACCTCTCCATTTTGTTTTTCTATTTTCACTATGATTATATAGAATATAGTCGAATATATTTCTATTAAAAACATCTGGATTATTAAAAAAAATTAATTCCAATTTTCAAACTTCAACTGGGATTTTAAAGAAATTTTAAAGCACATACCGGTATATAAGCTTCAATTTATATCTCTTACTTAAAGAGCTTTTTTTCACATAAATTTGTCGAAAACCAAAAACAATTTTTTATTTAAAAATAGAAAGTATTTAAAATCCCAGGAGTGCACAAAAGATACTTTAACACGAGTAACTTTATTTGCCTTTGACCAGACCTTTATAATAGTTCCTGAATTCTGTAACTGTAATAATTTTTTATAATTCCTTGTACATTTAGTACATTTTCTGGATACGGTAGTCAATACCAGTGATAAAATTGTCTAATGAGAGAATTTTTGAGATAATAAACTGATGTCTTTGTTATAACTTAATATTATTTTATGTCAAAAGTTATTATTATATAAATAATATAAATATGTTTTCGGATATATTGATCCAATTTATAAATCTGGCTGTCATTTACATAGATTTATACCGATTTTGGTATTTCGATATCACAACAAAATCCTTTTATATCCTTAGATGTGTTTTGAACGAACCCGATATACAGTAGTTCCTAAGGGATGAGTAAAAATCCAATAATACTAGTCATCGCTCTCTTATAAGATTATAGACTTCTTTCATCGCTTTATAGAATTCATCACTTATGTGGCGATAAATCATATTTATTAAAATTTTATATCAATTACTCATTTTTAATGAGCAATGAATTGTTGAATTGCTATCTTCAGTAAAACAATTTAACAAAGAGTTTAGTGAAGAGAGAACTCTCTGTTCAATGATTCTGTGGTAACATTTTATAGATCGGTATTGGTTTGCAATAATCATATTTGTTGTTCAAAAGCCTATAAACAAAGTTATCATTAAAGTCATTAAAAGTTTTGAGAAAACACTTAACGTCGATAAAGAGGAGTGAAGTGAGAGTTTGAACTAGACTACCTAAAGCTTGTATTGTATTTTCCTGTTACTGTACAGGAAGGACAGGATAGGAAAATTTATTTGCCACAATTACCAGGACAGGACAGGAAAAGAATTCATCAAGACAAGGCAAGACAGGAATCAATTCAAATCATGTTTAGTGATCGCCGGTCAAAATTGAGCCTTAAAAATGTAAATCATTTGCTATTTATTAGATCTAATTTTGATTTGCATTAATATAATATACAGTATTATCATTACTGTACATGTAATTTGAATTACAATATTAATAAATTTCAATAAATAAGCTTTTATTTGTGAAATTTCACAAGATAGGACAGGACAGGAAAAGATTTCAACAGGACAAGACAAGACGGGAAACATTTCAAGTCATGTTTAGGGAGTCTAGTTTGAACCCTAAATGGTTTATAAGGTTTATATAGTTTTATGCCTTATATGCTTGAAATGTGTTGAAGCGAACAATTGTGGAGAAGAAATGTCATCTCAATCTCAAGATTTTATATATTGTGACTCAAGTAATTCGTAATTAATTTGAGTGTCATATCTCATCATAACTGCCACTCTCTATCACAAGTCAAAAGAGTGAGCATTTGCTTAATCTTACACTTAAGTCGGTATCGCTTTTTCCGATTCACATCTGATAACAAAAGTTTATTAGTTCTCATATTTTGACACTTATTTCACAATAATAATAGACCTCTCATTCTTTAATTAAAATATTGATTTCTCCATTTAAATAAACAGCTTTTAACCATAGCTCCTAGAGCTCATACTTTATTTGATAACAATCTAGTCATACAAACTCTATTAGAATCTAGTAGTATAAGGTATAAAGTAGTATAAGTTCGTTTGACTAAATTGACTCTTCACTCAAAATAGGGGATGAATCAACTTGAAGAAGTCAGTGGATATGAGTACTGATACGTTTTTGGTATGTATTTACTTACATTACGACATCGTATCATACATACACTCATTTAGTGCACAAAACGTTCTGCCTTACTGGTTGGGCAGTCTTGTTCACTAAATGAATGTATGTGTGATACGAGCAGTTTTTGTCATGTGATGCATACCAAAAACGTATTGGTAGATATGAGTGCTTTCCTAAAGATTTTATGCTAAAATCGGGTTTTTGGCTAAAAGTTAGGTTGGGTTTATCGGTACTGTAAAAAAATTAATCCAAAGAAATTAGTTTTTATAATTTGATTCATAATTAAAATCAGAGTTATTGTAAGGCATATTTAGAATAAAGTAAACAAACAGTGGCTAATTCAGGCACTATTAGAAAGCCTATCAGAATATCTGCTACTGATCTGATAGCCTATCACATCTTTTTCTAATAGTGTCTGAATTAGCTACTGTTTGTTTACTTTATTTTTAGTATGCTTTACAATATCTTTGATTAAAATATTAAATAAGTTATCAAAAAAAGTATTCTCGAAATAAAAATAAATTTTTTTCTTATTAATTATAATTTAAAATTACTGTATTATAAATACTTGTTATTTTTTGGATTCATTCAAATGAATTTAATGAATAATAGCATTTCATTCTTAGCGAATAATCTACGATTCAGTCACAGAATAACATTAAATCCAAAAGGATTTTTGTCTAATTTTTTTATAACTCAGAATAAAACACATTATAAATCATTTTTATGGTACAAATGATAAAAACATTATTATTTAAGGAAAAAACTTATTTTTCTAAATATTAAGATAAGTGATAAAAGTGTGATCAGACATCAAATTCTGGCAAAAATAATGTTAAAAAGTCTGTGAATGTGTTGTTTTGGTTTTTTTAGTTTTAGGGTTGAGAAGTCATACAAAAGATTTATATAAGAAGTGCACATATAGTTCATAACGGCATGTCTTATCTTTGGCACCATTTTGGTGATGCCTCACTGAATGCGTCCCATAAATCTTAGCACTGGATGTGATTTGCAACTATACTTTTGGCCCAAATTCTATGTGAATGTTATATAAATTTTCGCGCTTTTCGAGCCTCTAATACATTAGAATTCAAGTCTATTTGACGTTACTATCTATGAAAATAGTGTGCAATGAGTCCATTAGGCATTCAATTATTCAATTCTATTCTCTCCTATCCTTTCAATTGTTTTTTCCTTAAATTATATTCATTTTATTAATTGTATCTCAGATTAAGACTTTGTTTTAGAATTGTTTATATTTTAAAGAATAAAACTCTAAATTCAATACTTGAATAAAAGTCTATTTTCTGAATAACTGTTTGAGAATAATTGAGTTGAGGTGTTTGGTTACGCCACTGTAGGATCTGATTTGGCAGTTAGTGTGTGAATGTTGGGCACTGATGGCTGAGCGGTCACTATTTGTTTGGCGTTTGGTTGGCATTAAGCACCGCATCGATGAGTTTTGCTTCACATCAATGACATAACTGGTTAGCAAGAAATATAACACTAGTGCTCACTATTGGTCACCATTGCATACCATTAGATGTCTGTAGAAAAATGTTGTTGTGATGAATCTGAGGCCACTTCCTCTCGAGTATATATCCATTTGTGATATGAGAGCGCTTTTTATTTCGTTCACAATTTGTTTCCAACAATTATGTCATGTTTTCATCACATCATATATAATGCGATTTATTATAAGTTTGAGTTTTTTACGGCACTATCTATTCATTCCTAACACTAGTCTTAGAGTGAATACAAAACATTGAATTCATAATAGGTTTAAACATATCTTTTCAAATTCACTTATACTATAATAGTTGTCAAATAAAATACTTTGTCATAGATTTTTAAAAATCAGATTAATTTGTATTTTTCTGGTATTTTTAAAAATTAATTTATTTAATTAATTTTTTTATATTTTACATTTGAATGTTAGATGATTTATGATTAAATCTCAAATAATTTATGGCATATGTAATTCATTGACAACTTGGAAAACATAGTTTATGAAAAGCATTGGAAATTTAAAATTTTGTCCATAATTCAAATGATATGAAATTAATAATTACATAAAATATAAATAGAGTTTTATTTGAATTCAATTACTAAATCAAATATCACAAAATATGAAAATCAAACTGAAATGTTGAAAGTAATGCTAAAATATGCTAAAATAAAATTCGAGTTTCTCATAAAATTCTAGAAGGATTCCATATATTAATTGATTTTGTTGAAAAATTTAAAAATTTCAAAACTTAGAATTTTTAAAAAAAGCAATCTACAGCCCAACCAGAAAATTAATTTAAAATTTAGTTATAAAATAGTTAAATATATAGTAAACAAATACTATAAATCATCAGAACCCGCTCGGGTTAGGAATAACCACTCCAATTGCCAACTACTACCTTTATTATTATTATTATTTGTGAAATATTTTTAAAAAACATTCGCAATAATTCCCATCAATGCCTATAATCATTGTGAGAAAGTACCATTTCAGTGTAGAACTCCTAATACATTTTTGGGTTTTTTGAAATGCATTTTTATCTTATAAATTAACGAATTTACACTTCATTTTGTCTGACATTTCTTTGCAAAATATCAGACTTATCAGCATGGTGATCTAATTTTTATAAACCCTTGTTAAGCTGTCATCCAAGCCCTGGGATTTAAGTGAAATAACGTGAATATTATCTTCTTAATTTCTATAAAATTTCATTAAAATAGCATTAAAGAATAATTTTAAGCACATCATGTCTTCATTTTTGGAGAAATATTGAAGATTATCTCTGATATGAATACTTGTAATGTCAATTGAATAGACTATTGATCAACTAATTAAGTGCTCGTTTTAAGTTAGATTTAGTATTGAGAGTTGTATTTGACTCATTTAAACTATTTTAATGGTTAAAAGTATCAAATATACAACTATTATAGCGACACAAAACAAAAAAATGAGATAAACGAAAATGAAGTCATCTTAAGTCTGTATACAATACTTTTAGGTTAAGATGACTTTATTTTCATTTATTATATAAATTGACTTATTTTGCATTTTATACTTAAAGAATAAAAGATAGAAACTATTTAATCGAATTAATATGAGAGCACTTACATGGCGCAAAGCCAGGACTGGTCGTAATCGAAACCTCCACCTTCGCTGATATACGTTCCTTGGATTGTACGTGCTAATAGTTGAACTGCAAATAGAAATTAGTTTAACAAAATTCAATTAAACTCGATTTAATGGTTCGTTCAAATTAACGCAATTCTTATATCTTTAAGTAATTAATAAATAATTTAATCACATTTGGTATAAGAAGGATATTAATAATTAAGGAATGCTTATAATGTCTCATATAATGCATTTACTCTTAAACTCTTAATGTATTATTGATTGAATTGATTCACTATAATTATAAATGTGAAGTTTTTTAAAAATAATAAAGTGACAAATTTAATAATGTTACTTTTAATAATGGAAATGCTAATAAAGAATAAATAAAACATAACTAACCAGAATCGTGTGTAAAAATGGCTGTTTTTGCTTCTTTAAGTGTGGCTAATGGTTCTCTTCCATCAATTACCTGAAAAGAATCATTGTCAATTATTACTTCAATTATAATATAATCTTTGATAGCTGAAATCACATTGTTCGGCGCAAAAAGTCAAGGGGGGGGTGTCTTGTCAAATCTCAAACTCCTAACGAGAAGGTATTTAGGCTATACCCCCCTTGGCGACCCCTGTTAATGACATACATTTCATTTTTTGTAATAATTTATTTGTATTTAAATATAATTTTAGTTAAATCTGTTTAATATATGAATAGACATTTTATGATTTAATTAATTAATTCAATTAAAACTCAATTCATGTCTTAGTTAATAATAATTTAAGTAAACTATTGAACAAATTATTTGTTAAATAAAATATTGTTTTGTAAACTAAGCAATAATTTTATTCAATTCTTCCCTCAAATCCAGAATTAATTTGAGTCATGGCTGTCCAATCGGTTGGACTGAGAGTTAGGACACAACAATGTTATGTAATAGGGTCATGACTTGTAGACCCAAAACCCATAAAACCCAAACCCAACCCAGAAGGGGCGGGTTTGGGTTGAGGGCTGCCCGGTCAGGGTTGGGTTGGGTTGAGGGATAGCAGATCAGGGTTGGGTTGGGTTTTATGTTATCACAAATGGGTCCCACTGGTTGGCAAAAAGTTCAAAATCAATAGTATTTTTAAGAACTGCTAAATAATTGTTCAAAATTGTAAAGTTATGAATACTAAGAAATGTAAATATAGTTATAGGGGGATTTCTTTTTTGTCAGAAAACTCTAAAAGAGCAATTCAAAATACTTGTAGAATTCAATTAAACTTAATACTGAACCAAAATCTCAAATTAGTATTGAATTATATTGATTTCATTAGACTATTAATACACTTAATCCCTCTAAACACTAACACTTAATCTATGAACTTATTATTTTCAAATAAACTAAAAAATATAGTCTATAAATTCGTATCAATAAATAACATATATAATTTTTTTTATAAACAATATCTATTTATAATTGTGTGGTATATGAATGCGTTAGTTAACTAATATATTATTTATTGAATGCATTTTCGTTGAATTTGAAGTTTTTACAGATTTAAGCGGTTTATTTGGATAACTATATTTACATTTGTTAGTAAGCATGACATATTTTGTCAACATTAAATTAACAGATTTTGTAAACACTTAAATAATTCACCATGTTGAACCTTTTCACACATACATATCCAAAAGTATCTAAAATGTGAGAGATTTTAGAAAAATAGCTCTATATACTATATATCTATTTGGACCTGGTCATCCCTGGTTTTAATAAACAAATATATTGTGAAAAATTAAATGAAACAAAATTAAATGAATTATTTGTTAAATACTAAAATTATTTATTTTCTTATTTATATTGTCATCTAATTGTTCTCATTTTATTTTCTAATATTAAAATTCATTCTCTTATTCTTTTAATAGATGTATGAATAAAATCAATTTTAGAGAATTGTAGACGTGTTTGGCATATATTGATTTGGATTATTCTCAAAAGAGAACTGACCCAACCTTATGCCCGACCAATAAAACCGACATTTCAAAAATAATCATCTTTTAAAGTTTTTTTTATGATTCGAGAACATCATTAAAATTTATAAGTTTTGTTAATATTTAGAATATTGTCAAAAGAAAATCGTTTAAAGCAAACTTTTTAAGTGACTCTCGAAGACATAATTCTTTCTAAATTTTTTTTACAACGATTTGTTGAATATAATAAAAATTTCGTATCAAAACAAGTAAAGCCGCTTTTGTGAAATAGTTTTAAAGGAATAAAACTTTTATATTAAAAAAAACTATATTTTGAGGAAAATAAAAATTTTTATTTTCTTGATTAATATCAAGACTTTTCGAATGTGGGTTTAATATTTTTAAAGAAGTGTTGCTAAATTGAAATTTTTTCTTGAAACAAACCAAGTTTATATTTATTTTATCTTATTGTTGTTTATGAAATTTTTAAAAAATTATGGTCAATATTCTGTTTTCAAAATTCAGATTACAAGAGATAAAGTTATTAATTCTATAAATTGTTTTAATGCCTGTCTTCCACTTTAGAATTCTTGTAAATCTTATCATAGACAATTCAGAACTAAAAAACTCGAATACCATCTAGTATGTTTCATTAATTGATATTGAAATATAAATAAAACTGAATAATGATCAACTGGGTTAGTTGTAAGCAAAAATTTGTATTTGATTCTATTTAAAGTATATTTAAAGCAAAGTTAAATAATAAATCTTATAATACAAGCCTAGTATTTCTACACATTCTTAATTAGTTATGTTGTCTTTTACTGTATAACATACCGTGTCTTTTGTTATTTGACAGAAGCTTTGAAATTATTAGAATAAAAGTTAAAACTAACTTCCAATGTATTGGAGCTCAAATTATTGAATCCAATTAATGATTTCAAAATCAGTTATCACTCAATGCCCTAAAGGATATCAACAGAAAAAATCTCATATCACTTGAATCACTTGAATCATGACTTTTGAAACTTTTTAAAATTAAAAACCAGGAGTTCAATAGAAAACAGAGACATTCAATATGTCATTCCTTTCTTAAAGATCGTGACATTAATACAATGCAATTTTTGATTGAATCCAATATAAGAGAGCAGAAAAATAATTTAAAATAATTGGTAAATCAACAACTATTTTGTTGAACAAGTTTTCCATTTTGTAATTTATTTTATGGTTTGTTTTCTCAAACGAAGGTTTCTTTACATTTGAAGCCCTTTTCTATTCTAACTATTCATTGAATGAAAGGTTTTTGATATACGAATACAAAACTTTATGCAAATTCACTGCAAATGTGTTCTATGAATGAAATGAGGTTTTATAATAACTTTTTCTTATATATTCAAACAAAATAATTAAAAGACAAAATACAGTATAAAGTATATAAAAAATAATTTATTGACAAAAGATTGAAAGAACTTATTTGAATTGGGAATACAATTAAGTATTTTGTCATTTCCTAATATAATATACTGTATAATAGAATTTCAATCGATCAGTATTTTGTTAATTTAGCTGATGTGCGGGTTTAGATTAAATGATAAACGACTAAATAAAGAGTTAGTTTTGCAGTAAAGTTCAAAATAATAAAATGGATTAATTTCAATATTTTTTTATTACAAAATTTTATATCCTTTTTGTTACTGTACTTCTAAATAATGGTCAGAAATTATCGTAAAACTAATTAAACCAATTATAATAATTGGACCGGTTCCTTTATTCTCTACTGTATATTTTTATAAGTGTTGTCAAGTTAACTTTTTCTTGTAGATCTTGTAGATTTTATTTTTAAATTTATTAAATAAAGTTAGAGAAACAAATGTTACACAATTCAACCTAAAAAATCACTCATCTATGAAAAGTTGTGTAAGAGCTTGGTATGTTTTCGAAAAACGCTTCCTAAATTTAAACAGAGGAACTGTTTAATAGCGAACGAAATACAATACGATACGATATAAAAATTTTAAATAATATACAAAGGACACTGCTCACTTCTATAAACAAATTTTTAATGCTATTATTTCCCAAAATGTATGAGATATTTTTAAAAACTCTTCAGTAAATTGAAGATAAAAAGCTAGAAAGTATTTTAAATTTAGAAACATGACAAGCTCTTTTGAAAAATATTAATTAATAGTTTCAAAAACGTCAGAACTTTAAGCTTTGAAATTTTAAATTTAGTTTTAATCAATAAAATTTTTATATTTAGTTGAATTATTCTTTAATTTATAAATACACTTTCATGCTGATATGAAAAGCACTCGACGTTGCAAGAATTTTATCTAGTTATATCGTGTTTTATCTTGTTATAAATTCTAAGTTTATAACTTTATATTTATACTACTTTTAGCTCTGAAGTATTATTTAATTTAGTAAAAATTATACAAGTGAATATAAATATTTCTTGAATGTTAATGTATTAAATTTAGTTAGATTTTAATTTTAATTAATTATTCAAAAATTAAAACTTGCTAATTAATCTAGATTTTGATAAATCTTATTATTCCTATCATCCTAACTCATGTAAAGTATATTTGACACGACTTATCGATTTAAACATTTATAAATTTTATTTGATATAAAACATTGATTATTAGATAAAATTGAAGTTATATATCAAAAATTTATACATTTATAGCAAAAATTCTTTTGATGTAATCAAAGATATTAATGTTATTTCTTATTAATAGAAATTCGTGTCAAAATCCAGTTTTACTTTAATTATATGACAAAAGATTTCATATTTAATCGACAAATAAATTATATCATAATATGATTGCAGTCTTATTGTCTTAACTCATAGAATAATAAACTGTATTTCTTGAAAATGTGATACAGGAAAGTGTCATTTGGGGAGAAAACTCTAGTATTAATATTATTACCGACGAGAAAAATATTCTTGCAAAAAAAGTTTGAATTCTTCCGATGCAATCATGTTTTTTCCCACTACTTATATGTGTTCAGTCTCTTAATTAAACATAATATTAGTAGTGATTCGATGCATAAACTTAGACACGAACTCATTAGTGAATGCCATTTGAATTTTATTTGTTTTATTTGCCGTTTCTTAATAAGAAATTTTAGTTAAAACATTACACAAGACTTACCCTCTCTTTTAACATTAGCCAAATTTCGATGGAATACATGGGAAAAGTCGATAAGATATGCTCCTCTGGTCAGACCAAATAAGACGAATACAATCACATTGACATGAGATGCCCGGAGCAACATTTTCATCGCTATATTAATTAATTGATTTGCAAATCGAATAATCTTTCAAATGATTGAAAAAACTAAATGTCTTTTTTATATTATTATAAATTCACTAAAATTTATGGCAAAAAAGATTCACTAATTTCTAACGAAACGAATTTGTTTTATACTAAATATCTTTTATTAAATGAGAAAATTATATATCAATTCTATTGCCGACTCTAAACAAAAACACAATTAGAGATAAGGATAATATTTGTTTGACTCTCGCTCTCTATCTCTTTGACTGGTGTCTGTACTACTTGTCTGCGGGAAGTTTTTGCAATCGCATCGAAATAAACAATTTTTCCTCAACAGCTATGCTATTCGAGTTAGTAGTGAACAGGTCTGTGCACATGTGCCAATACAATAAACGCAAATGTTTTCTCATAGAATAGTTAATACTAGTGTAGAGAATATATATCTCATCTACTTTTATGGTTAACGCCCACCCATTTGGTGAAAATCTTTTGTGTCCTTTTGAATATTCGGTTGTTTTAGTGGCGAATTTCACCACTTAATCACGTCTTACACTTGTTTGGCAGTTCGATGGGTTCGTTAGTTAATTAAATAAACTATAGAACCAATTCAACACAATTGCCGACCTCTTTCTGATCATAAATTAGATATAGGAATGAGAAAATGAATACAAAGTGTCCATCAAAAAAATTTAGTCTCCAAGTTATTCATTGAATATAAAGATGAAAATAAATAGAAATCAAATTATCGTTTGTAAAGATTTTTTTGTTTTAAAATTACATTTTATATCAAATAAATTTATAGTAAAGTTTAAAAAATAATTATATTAAACGTTTTGAAACTTTTACAACAGAAACAACACAACCTTTGATTTAATATAATATTCTCTCATTTTATATGTAATCAAAAATATAAGGCACTAAATCATTAATTATTACAAATTAAGGCTAATATCATAAAAATGAATAACCTTTTTATGAATAAAATGGAAATAAAATATACGATTGTGGTTCACGCTATGGGATTTAAATGTCACAAATATAGCATGGCAGAATTAAGGCTATATAGCACGTTTGCTACTATGCAAAAGAGGTGTGGTCAAATTCTGTTGGCATTTAAATCTAATAAAATATAACCCACGACAACAACTAATTCTATTATATTATTTGAGCCGAATTGAGCGATGACTCCCAGAATAATCAGTTGATGTAATTCTTTGACATGAATTGAATTAAAGGCAAGGAATTAGTGTTTAATTTTTGTTAACCCTTTAGAAGCAAAGTAAATGTTACTTTTCATTGCTATTCAATACATTCTTTGAGTAAAATTGATTTTATATATGAAATATTGTCGAATGAAATATATTTCTGTTAAATTATTTATTTTATATGTCTTTTAATATCCGGGTCTTTTTCAATAAGGAATTAATAAAGTGCTCCAACTGTTATAAAATTTAGAAACAATAGACTGAAATAAAATCAAAGAATTGAATTCACGTAAAAATTCATTTATTGCTTAGGCGTCGGAAAATTTTTATAAGAAAATGTAATTTTAATTATATAAATAGTAAAAAAACTACATATAGTTCAAAAATCTGATCTCAATTTCCATTAAATTAAAATTATTAAATATGAAATTGAATTGTTGCAAAATTTGACGCAATACTAGATTTAAGTGTTTCAACATTTCATATAATATAAAATAACATATTGATTTTTATGAAAGATTTTGCCATAAACTAGAAATTTGTTGGAATATTTATAATAATTTTTATTTCACAGTTGATTACAAGAAATTCGTGTTAAATCCAAGCCTAATGCAGGAGAGGTTTAGTCAATTCGATTATTTTTGGTTAACACATAGCGTTTGTTTTCCCAAAAGGCATCAAAAATATCTCAAAACGCAAGACTACAGAAGAGTTTTTGAAATTATCCATGTCAGTTTGATAATTAGTTTTGATGCGGAAGAAAATGGGAATATATAGCAAACATTTCCAGTTTTTAATTGACTCAAAAGGAATGACCATGTACAGTCGAATTCAAATCAATTATGAAGGGGCAAGATGTTTTTCCTAAAAAAAATAATGAGTACTTTAGAAAATATTACTGTATCTTTTATACTAATAAACTTTATTTATATGACAAAAGATTTTTGTAATCAATAGTCTGATATTCAAAAAATTAGTGATTAAAAATATATTTTTAAAGATTAAAATTACCAGTGTATAATGTGTTCAAATTAAAGTCTTTTGTATAAAAAAAGTTGAAGTTGATGATAACGTGTTGATCTACATATACCTTTATTAAAGTCCAAATAAAGTATATTTTCAACAATATATTAATATTTTATGTTCTACATCTGATTCAGATAATCATTTCAATAAAAGGTTATAATTTTGTTAATCCTTTCATTTACTCATCAAATCATTGATAAAATATTCATAATTCATGTTTAATAATGATAAAACTAGAGTAATATTTACTAGAGAAATTATTTTTTTAGGAAACGCTTCCTGCCCCTCCACTGAATGATTTGAATTCCACTGTATATTCAAAAGCAATAAAATCTTTTAATTCAAAAACAAAATGGATAAATTGACATATTGT
>JAQFXN010002121.1:0-13393 GCA_034693365.1 Liacarus xylariae
TATTTAATAAGTTTAGTGATGAGAAAAATTACTATTTTAGTAATTATAAAAATAAATTAATACTAAGAAATGATAAACAATACATTCATTTAATTTCAAATAAACTTTTGTGTTATATTTTTCATTCATAAGTTAACTAAAACTACAACTCTTGCAATGACTTATCACAACATTAGTACTATTGATTAGTAATGATTTTATTCAGTAATTCCTGTACTTTTGAGTTCTGGTGTAAAAGTCAACTTTATTTCATATGCCTTTTAATTCCTGAAGTGATAGTAAACAGTGAAAGAGGAAAATCAAGCAACTTTTTCTTAACGAATCCTAATTTTTACATTAAAATAGAATAACTAATTATTAGAATATAAAGCTATAATATTATAGACCAATTTGAATAGGATTGGTATAATCCAAGTTGCAGGATCAATTTGCACAATCTCTGTAATACAGAATCTGTATGAATGTGTAATTTAATCAACTTCTTTCAATTCCTGATCCAATACATTGACGTTATTTACGATTAAACCATTGAATCACATGTTTTTCGTTTATAAATAAAAGTCAAAAATCAGTTTAAAATTAATTTTTTTGATTGTATTAGAAATTTATTTTCAATTAATTATAAAACAAATAAAGGAAAAATGTCTTTTTCTAAACTATTATTGAGTAATAAAACAATTTTTTTCTTAAAAAACAATGAAATAAATGGACAAAAATTAAAACACATTTCAAACTATTTCTCATTAAATGTTAAATCATTTCATTCATTAAATACTTTACCAAAAACTGTAAGTTTTATTCATAACTGAAATAACTATTAATTTGAAGTAATGTTTGTTTGTATTTAAGCGTAATTTTATTGAATATAAACTAAAAGTCAGGATTAATACAAGTCATCGGAGTTTGAGTTCATTCAAAACCGACACAACCATTGATTTCAAACCAGAAGTCGTCGAAAAGGTTATCGATTTGTCTGATTCTATAGACACGAGTATATCATTGCCGGAGACTTTCATTTCTGGCAGTGATTTACCCATAACTGCACTCAATTTGGCCTCGAATTACACGCCCGTCGGTAATGACCACTCCATTGCTTTTATTGCTTTTTAAACATTAATTAACTCTTGAAATGATCCTTAGGTTGGGTTTTACATGGATTGGAAGCACTGCATACAACGCTCCCCTGGTGGGGCACTATAGCCGTGGCCACTCTTGTCCTTAGAATTTGTATGTTTCCATTAGTGATCAAAGCTCAGCGTAAGTGTTAATACAATTAAATAATAAGTTTTTATTTTAAATCGTTTACTCAATTGAAAGGAAATGCAATGAAAATGAATAACATTTTGCCACAATTGCAAGAATTGCAACAAAAGGCTACAAACGCTCGACTGTCAGGCAATCAACTCGAATGTAATCATACTTTTCATAAGTTTTTAAATTAAATATTTTGTTTTGTAAAAGATTTTAATTAAACTGTCTTTCAGTCGCAAAATATACATCAGAACAACAGCAGTTGATGTACAAGAATGGAGTCAATCCCTTGAAGAACATGATTGTGCCCTTAGTACAGGTACTTTAAATAATAAATTTTTGTTATTTTTACTATATTTGATAAAATATTGAACAATAGGCACCGGTTTTTATATCATTCTTCTTGAGTTTGCGACGTATGGCTCATTTGCCGGTCGAGTCTTTAAAAACGGGAGGAATCTTATGGTTCGTCGACCTAACGATTGCCGATCCCTACCATTTGCTGCCAATTATAACATGTATTAGCCTTTGGGGAGCACTAGAATTGGGCGTAGAGTCGGGTATTGAACTCGATTTAAATAAATTGAAATAAATTATAATCGAAACCAAACCAAACCATTTGTTCGATAGGCGTAAATGCAAACCAATCGATAATAATGAAGACGTTTATGCGAGTCATTCCCGCGATAACTCTGGTATTCATTTGGAAGTTCGAGTCCGCGATTCTGATGTATTGGTGTACCAGTAATTTCATTTCTCTACTTCAAGTGGCATTTCTGAAACAGTCGGCGATTCGACAGTACCTTAAAATTCCCTCACAGATTCAATACAAACCAGAAGACCTACCCGTCCAGAAGAAGAGCTTTTATGCGAGTAAGACATTCGACATTAAATACTTAAATTGATTTCTTTATTAATTTATTGAATGACTTTAAGCCGTAAAAGAATCGATGGATAACTCGAAGGTATATAAGAAATTAGAGGATCGGAAACGAATCGATGAAATAAACTTCAAGAAAGCAGCCATCGGTCCAATCAAGAAGACATATAAAATTGATCCGACAAAAGCCAATATAAAAAATTAGTTAAAGAATTTATCAAAAATAGTCGAAAATTTAGTTAATTTTAATTACCGGTAGTTTTAATAGTTTATTAAGTCTTCTAAAATTGAATAAACGATAAATAATTTGCCTTTACATACAATGACAGTCATTACAGAGCAATGCTTTACTGTGTCTGAAATGTCGTAAAAGCGCTAATAAATTGTGCCAATACTCTAAACAAATCATTTTATTAACAACTCAGTAATGGATGGGTGCGAACGAATTTACAATATAATATTTCTTATTGACATTGATTAGTGATGTTTTTAAACCATGCGCTTTGATTAAGCGATATATTCAATTAATACATACATGGGTTGCAGTATATGTCTATATATTTGATTCCGTTTTGGTGGATAAGTTCAACATATATTGGTAATATCCCTTACCTGCCTATAGTTTATATTGGAGGCCAAGGCTCATAGAGTTGAAGTCCAGGCTGGTGATATTTTTATAAGCCGAGGCCCAGTCCCGCAATATTTTGAGCCTAGGCTCATGGGGTCCATGCGGTGATTTTCGGGCATGTGCTCATCACTAATAATCGGGCAAAGAAACAGACATCAAATTATATTTACGGTTTTGCAAATACACTACACTATAGATAAGGCGAACCCCGAAAACGTCAGTTTATTGAAAAATACCTGTTTTTAAACTTGTGCTAAAACTTTTGGTAATTTTAGTTATATTTACCGAATATCACAAAATTGTGCGGAATTGGCCACAAATTGCAAGTTCTGGCAATTTGTTGGACTGCACTGCAGCTGCAATACTATATCATAATAACCGAGAATACAAATTGTGTGCAATTATATGACGCAATGCACAAGAATGTACACATTTGAGTGAACCTCCAGTCCATTCTCATCCCTCGCAAACATTTGATTTACTCGAAAATATCATTCACTCTATGTTTTAATTAAATGACTTCGGGTTAATAGAAATGATGCAAAACAAACACTTTTGGAGATTATATGAATTGAAGTAAGCGCTCACTATATCCTCCAATAGAGGAACAGTAGTTTTGAGCCAATGTTAGTCTCAGATTAGTCTGAGTTTTGTTTGAATTGTTTTCAATTCATTTCAATTCACTATTAATTAATTGAATTGTTTTGTCATTAATTGGAGAAATGTTTTTGGAGTACATATCGAGTAAAGTGTCGAAAGTGCGTTGGATTGGAGTGGAGGAGGAGGTGTCCAACAGTGGACTGAAGTGGTTTTGCGGCACTTGTGGTCAATCGGACCGAAAGGAACTGTCCGTTTGGGCTAACAATCAATTAAATGATGAAAACATTCAAATGAAGAGTGAATTAAGCGTTGGATTGAGTGCTGACGTCAACCAAATCAATGCGATTAACAGTAACTGTGTTTCCGTCAGTCTATCAAACGGTGAGGTCTTGTGTTTCACCTATTCTTCAAATGGCTTCCAATTGAGACATAAATGGGATTCAATTGGAAACTATTCGACAAATGATTCGGTATTCAATCGACAAACCAATGAATTGATCGCTTGCGGAGACAATGGAGTGATTCGTGTCTTAAATATAGACAACGTTTCCGCTGAAAAGCGGTCCAAATGTTTGACTCAAAACTCTTTGAAAGCAATTGATTTGATTTCAAGCAATGAAGTGATTTGTGGCACTTCTTCTGGTCATTTGAAACTATACGACGTCCGCAACCAATCGGTGGTCCTATCGATGGCTAACGAGCTGTCAGTCATTACTTGTGTGAAACGCAATCCAAACATCTCTCATATGATCTCTTGTGGTAATGACGTCGGAGTCCTCTCGTTATGGGATTTGAGAAATATTGGAAAACAATTAATGCAAGTCTCGGGTCATTCGGCACTCATTTCCGAACTCAACTATAAGGCAAACGAACCAAACATTTTGATCACCTCTTCATATGACGGCTCACTCTTGCGGTGGAATATCTCTGCGTCCACTCAATTGGGTTCAGTCGATGCTATTATGGGCAGAGATGGCGGTTCGCCTATCAATTCATTTGATGTAAACTCTTTCGATGAAATAATATTCAGTGCCGACAATGAAGTCTTATATTTGGGTCATTTGTAACAAATTGTCTAATTTTTGTAAACTGTTTTCAAATAAGATTTTTTCAGAATTGTTAATAAAAATCGGTATAATTTTGTGAATAAAAAGCGAATTCATCGTGAATTTTACTAATTTGTAATCAAAATTTTGCTGATTTTCTCATTTTTTTCCAGACAATCAATCAAATTATTCCTTAAAGCAAACGTGAAATTCGTATTTGTATTAAATGGAAAGTTATTTTTAAGTATATATTTTGCTGAATAATGAAATCATTTTATTAAAAAATATAATTTATATTCTTTTAAACTTTGATTCACTTTTGATTTCTTTGATTTGTTTGTGATTTGAATATAACAATCGATTAGATTATTACTAACTATTATTAACACAACATGCAATCACAGCGAAGACGTAGTAGTGTTTTGGATTACGAACAGTCCTTAATGTTTGGCCAATACAGAGAAAAATTGGCTAATTTTGCATTAATTCAATCACAAAAATCTAATCAATTGCGTGAAGAAAGACAGAAGAGAACTAAAAACGGATCAATAAATTCAAGATTTGCTGGAAATTTGGTCCACAGATTAGTTTGGATTCTGGAATTGGGCGGGGATTGGATTCTGTTGGCAATACTGGCCATTATTGTAGCTTCGCTTAGCTTTCTTATGGATATAGTCATACATCTCTGTTTCAATTGTGTGTAAATTATTTGTTCATTCATACAAATATTATAGCATTTTTGACCTCCCAGTGCGCGTTTGGCTCATTACCAGCATATCTCAAGAGTTTATGTACAACTATCTCATTTGGATTGGATTTACATTGTTTTTGATCATGTCTTCTGCTATATTTGTGCGCTTTGTGTCTCCACAGGCGGCCGGAAGTGGTGTCGCAGAAATGAAGGTGCGATACAATTATTCTTAGGTTTCTATTATTTTAAAAATTTAATCTAAAACTTTAGGTGGTTTTGCGCGGAGTTGTACTCAAAGGTTCGAATCCAACGATTGTTTTAAAGTTTCAAATTAAAGATTAAAGTCTTGTCTTTCAGAATATCTATCGTTCAATACATTGATCGCCAAAGTAATAGGCCTTCCTTTTGTTCTGGGTATTCAACAATTGTTAGCTTTGTATTACAATATCGATTAAATTAAATATTCTTTTTCATTTTAAGGGAGTGGACTACCCCTCGGGAAAGAAGGCCCGTATGTGATATACGATCTTATAATAACATTATGTCATGTATTGCTATAATCGGTTATTTTATATTTTACCCAAACTTTGTTTAATGAAACCCCTTTTGCTTTTGTCTGTTTAATTGTGAATATTTTATGAACATTTTTAGTATTTAAAACAATGAGAATATAATTTTAGAAATTTTGGTCATTTGTCAGATTCGTTCACATATCAGCCATGATTACTAACCAACTCATCAAAATATTTGCTCCGATCACAAGTCAACTCGAATATGAATCCAGATTTTTAGATGTAATTTAAACAAAAGAATATTAGATCTAAAAATTTATTTAATGATATCAACACTGATTAGCTAATAGCTGTTGCCAGTGCTGTTGGAGTGGCCACTACTTTTGCCGCGCCTATCGGTGGAGTGTTGTACAGCATAGAAATAGTATCTGTGTTCTTTTCTGTGCGCTCCTATTGGATGGGGTCTGAGAGTGTTTTACTTATTATTTTAATATTTTGTTCACTTAATTAAATGTTACAAATGAGTAAAATCTATAAGTGTTTGTGTTTCAGGTTCTTCGCGGCCACTATTGGGGCCTTATTTTGGAGATTACTTACCGTTTGGTTTCAATTTGAGGAACACATAAGTCATATGTTTAAAACAAGTTTCCGCAGAGAATATCCTTACGAAACACTCGAACTCTTTTCATTTGCCATTTTAGGCGTATTGTCCGGTTTGGCCAATAGTTTTGTTCGTTGAACACAAATATTTATATACTGTATATGTTTGTACTGTTCAAAGGTTTAAGTGCTTTCGTATTCGTCACAATTCAACGCGAAATAGTGATCTTCAATAGAAAGCGAACGCCATTTCACATAATTCTTCAGAAATATCCCCTCATTTATCCGGTTTTAGTCACAACAATCATTAGTCTCATCTCATTTCCAGACAGTTTGGGACAATTTTATGGTTCATGGCTTTCGTCGGGTGAATGAGATTTTTCTCTTTTTTCCCATCAAAACAATACTAAAGTTGTTTTAATTTCAGAGCAATCAATGAAAGAGTTGTTCAGTAACTTCAGTTGGGGTTTAGTCGCCGATCAGGTCGATAGGGACGAGATTATAGACAACTGGAGGACTACTTCCACCTCTGTATATGTGAACAGTTTTTTATTTTTCGTTATGAATTTACTAGTAGTAGCGCTCGCGTCTACACTTCCTGTGCCCTGTGGTCTAATTGTTCCTAGCTTCAAAATTGGAGCGGGTCTCGGAAGGTTTGCTGTGTTTCACATATTGATTATATTTTACAATTATTTCTTTGTACTTAGATTTTACGGGGAAGGGATGGCATATCTGTTTCCGAGGGGAATGAATCCATTTTATGACAGAACCAATCTACCAATTATTGCAGGCGCATATGCTGTTGCAGGTCAGGAGCTGTTTAGAGAATATTATTATATGCACTGTCAATATTATTATATACACCAGTAGTGCCCATTCTGTGCATGCAATGCATTCGCGCTCAAATATGTTTGAAAATTAGGACCAAATTTATATTATATTATACACTAAGTTAGTAATCAGTGATATTAGTAATCACTAACCTTCTCAAAAATAAGTCACCTTTCAAACTTTATCTAAATAACCTATTAATAATTTACCGGTAATGAAATAAAATCAGAGATGGGCAAAGGTCAAAAAGTCAGGGAAGATTATTAGTGTTTTTCGCCAGTATTTGTGGCCAATCGGCAGTACCTCTTCCATAGACGTAACGTTAAAGGTTTTTTTTGTCAAAAAGGGGGAGTTATTCCGAGTTATTTGCCTATCCCTGAATAAAATAAAAGATTATAAACTCCAACTTTTGATATGATATGTGTAAGAATTTGGAAATGGGCTGAATCAGCCCAAATGAGAAGATAGGTCTGCAATAATAGATAATACTAATTATAACTTCTTTATTAACTAACTATAGGTTCGGCTGCATTTGCCGGCGCTAATACGGGTGCGCTCTCATCGGCAGTCATTGCATTTGAAGTGACGGGTCAATTAACTCATTTATTGCCTGTAATAGTGGCCACAATATCTGCAACTCTTGTGGCTCAACGTCTCGGCCCTTCCATATACGACAGTCTAATTAAACTTAAAAAGCTTCCATTTTTGCCCCCAATTATTCAATCGAGTTCTTCGGCGCATCGAATCTTTGTGCAGGACTTTATGCAAAGGGATCTGCTGTACGTGTGGGAGGGCTGTAGTTACAGATATTTAAGACATTTACTCAATTCCAAAAAGCATTTGAATGTTTATCCATACGTCAAATCACCCGAATCTATGATTTTGTTGGGAACCGTCGAAAGAGTAGAACTACAGAACCTCTTAGAAAGTCATTTGAGTAAAGATAGAATGATTGAAGACTTGAAAAGAAAGCCTTCTCTGGCTCAGGGCCTAAATAAGCCTTCGCCCACCTGTCCCATCCATGGCCAACAGCAGCGATTCCAAGTGGCGACCATTCCTGAGAATGAAGTCCTCGAAATTACATCAATTGGAGTAATAATTAATTCACATTATTTGTAATCTCAATCAGAATTATTTTTTGCAAAATATCTTAATTAACGTAACATTTATTCCAAGGATTAATAGTTATATCAAATATTCAATTAATAGACTATTAAACTATAGTATAGTATAATTAAATATAACATTTCAGAAGCACGTCTGGGAAGAGAACCAATTGGAACGAATTGTCGATTTTTCCGACTGTGCTATAGATCCGGCACCTTTTCAATTAGTGGAAGGAACCTCTCTAATGAAGGTTTCTTGCAATTATTCAAAAACGTTTCAAATTCTATAATAAACTAATGTTATTTGGCTTTAAGGCACATAATCTCTTCTCTTTACTCGGCCTTCAGTTAGCTTATGTCACTGTTTTGGGACGTATTATTGGAGTCGTTTCGTTGAAAGAGGTATTTATCCAATGATAAACAATTTAAAACATTTAGGAGTTGTTTCGAGTATTTTCCAGTCAGATCTCAGCGAAAGCTTGAAATCGCGGATTCTTGCTAAATTTGCCCAGATTCTGTTAAATTCTTACAGAATTCATCATAATTTCCCGAAATTCCGTAATATTATATGATTTCTAATTCAATTCTGCAAGAATTTGACGATTTCGAAATACCACCCCCTGGACCCCCTGTTCAAAATTTGGAAAAATTTGTGACTTCACAGGCCAGAATACCGAAATCTGTGATGAATTGTCTAAGAATTCAACAATAATTGATAAAATTTAGCAACAATTTGACAAAATTCTGATATTTTTTCCATAATTTAGACAGAATTTCACAGAATATTTCAAAAATGAGACCGTTTTTCAAAATCTGCATAGGAGATGGGTACCTCGCCAAGAGCATATAGGGTATCTGGCCAAAATTCCATGAGTGTATTTCGGGCTGTACCCCCAAAGGGGTTGCCCCAGGGATGTGGAATTTCGAAAACGCTGAAGAAATTTTGGCTTTTCTCCCAGTTTTTCCAAAATTTAGGGATATTTGTCAGGAATGTCCAGACATGAAAATGTCAGAGGGTATTTTTTGGCGAGAGTCTGGGGGTCCAGGGGAAGGTCAAATGGCGGATTTTGCCAATTTTGGCCTGGGGGTGTGGGTCCAGGGGAGGGTTTTTTAAAAAAGAGCTATTTTTTTTATCTATAATATGTAAAAAACGTATTTTTAATGCTCAAAATCAGTGTTTTTACGGCTTTTTAATGCAAAATGCGGTCAAAATGCTAGGGGGTATTAAGGGCTGAACCCCCTCTGGACATCCATGGTATTTGTCCATAATGTCCATGGGACGTAATGTTAACCAAAAATTTGACTAGGTGTATTTCGGACTGGACTCCCTTTTCCACATCCCTGTGGTTGCCTATCCTTGCCTTTCATTAAATTATACAGATAATTCCAAAGGGGCAATAAGAGCGCCCTTTTTCAGATCCACAGACACCTCGCAAGATGCGTGGTATGCCGGTCTGTACCCCTTTGCCCCTCCTTATTCTTCTTATGTAATTATCAGAATCTTCTAGAATGAATGAATGTTAAACAATAATTTATTTCATTACTTTAATAATAATATATACCGGTATATTTTTTAACAATAATCAGATCCGAAATGCTATCGAAAGAATGAATTCGGGAGAACTTCCACGAAAAAGAAGCGATTCTTTACCCGAAACACAACCTTTAAATGAATGAACAAGCCGTTATAGGAAAAGCATATACTGATAGTGATCCACATCAGTTTAATTTAATCTTAGATTTAAAGAAAGATTATTTTAGAAATAAATGTTATTTTAATAAGTGTTATGAACACAATCAGCGCTGTATCGATGGATTCCTACAGTTTTTCATTCAAAATTGTGAATATATTTCATACTTTCTCTCATTATATTATATTTTGTATATTTAGTATAATTTTTCAATTTATTTAGAATTCAGTTATTTATTCAATAAATAAATAAATTTTAATACAAAGAAATTAATGAAAGAAATAAAATGATTCATAAAATTAATTGGATTTTAATTTATTGAATGAAAGACTAATTATTTAAAAAATATGATAAATAATGAAAATCAATGAAATAAAGTGTAACTAAAATAGAGTTTCGGAACTCAAATGATTCGATGTTTAACTGAATTCGGAGTATATTTGCAATTAAGTACACAACGGGTTATACACTGTTTGTCTCAATTTCTTTATCACTTTGTCTCGTCATTTCCGAATCATTTGTGGCCACAGAAGTGACTGTGTCCTCATAGTGGAGGTCAGATTGCGGTCCGTTAATGATTATAGTGGGCTTACTGTTGGGCACAAGTAATCCCTGATTCATCTTTTCAATAGCTGTTCGCAAATCTTTGAGAGCGACGACACCCACGAGTCGGCCAATGGATGTCACGTATGCGTGATTTAAGCCTAACATTGAAAATATTGAGTGAACTTTAATTAAAGTAGTCTTTTCGACCAATTGAAATGGTGCCGGATCTATACGACACGATGAAAAGTCCACAAATGAATTGAGTTGGTCTTCCTCCCAGGCCGCCTGCTCCTCCTGCGACATATCTATAACCCTTTCCCGGGGCTAATAATTAAAAATAATAGCACTTTTATATCATATTAGTAATAGTTTACTCACTAATTGCACTCTTCTATGCAATGCATGGGTCGGACCCATAATCTCTGGTTTATCAGTCTTTGAATTCTGTAAATTATAAGGAAAAACATATTTTTAGGATTTTCTAATTTATTAGTTATGAATTGTTGAGACAATAATGGAATCAAACCCTTGAATCCGGATTCGCGTCTTGAAGTTTAAGGCTTTTGAAAAAAATATTTTCGAAGGCGTGTCTCAAACGGGAATCTGATTTGGATTGAAGTGGAATGGAATGGAATGGAATGGTAATTATTTAAATATTATTAAAGCAAATCTCAATAAATATTAGAAAATTCTCAAACCCTGTGCCGTAAGCGTGACCGTCGAATGGGGCGAATAAGTGAACGAAACGGTATGTTTTAATATTGATTTGACGGGTGCTTTAGGAGACATGCGATTGGATGAAATGGGAGAAGACCTGCCATCGATAGACTGTTGTGGAACAGGCGTTACTTCGAATCGAGACAATCGCCTCGTATTGGCGTTCTCTTTGGGTAAGGACTGGGACTTTGCGGCCGCTTCTGAAACGGCGGCTGCTTTTTCTGCGACCGCCATAAGTGTGTCCTGAATTGAATATCTTCGACGCACTTCTTGTAAA
Organism: Liacarus xylariae; assembly: GCA_034693365.1. Lineage (NCBI taxonomy): Eukaryota > Metazoa > Arthropoda > Arachnida > Sarcoptiformes > Liacaridae > Liacarus > Liacarus xylariae. The sequence continues at coordinate 11,377 of JAQFXN010002121.1, forward strand.
CGTCTCTCACGACTCAGTCTTTGATTTGCCAGATGTGAGAGCTCTTGTCTTTGAACTGATCCCAACAAAATCATATTAGTGCCCGACTCTACTAACGGGAAGGATTGGATGTTTCGGTGAGCTTTGAGTAGATTTTTGAGATCACGATATGTGCAGTTTCTCCATATGTGTGCGATGTCCCGAACCATTATGTCCTCGACGTAGATGTTGTGTGCGGCCGACGAAGTGCTTAGGATGGGCGGCAGGAACGGCAGTTTTTTGATTTGAATTATTGAATCATAAATAGAGAGCTCCAGTGTTTGTGAGATTGCATTAGCAATCAATACAGCAATGATCACAGGTATGATGTGAGTCATCTGTCCCGTCAGCTCAAACACTATCACAGATGTGCTGATGGTATGCGTGACTGCGCCTGAAATGCAAACATAAGATAATAACACTTCGAGACAAGAGTTACTGGAATGGGCGGAATTGGAAATAGAGATCAAGTTGGTCTCAAACAAGAAAATGGAGGTTTGAAATGTATTAATACCTGAAAAAGCAGCGGCACCTGAATGAATGACAAAGTTATAAGTAAATCAATAAGTAATTCAAAAAATAACCTAACCTGAAGAGATATAGCATACCTACAACTGCATACCCTCCCGGCACTATTGGATTTCTCGACCCTCCAAATGAAATACCCGATGGAAATAATTGAGCCATAATTTCACCTGAATTTGATTGTTATTTATTAATATTAATTATTGATTTCCATTTTAGTAACGATTTAATAAAACTTACCCAGCAATCGACCAAAAGCTGCACCGATTTTAAACACTTTTGAGATTAAAAATTTATTTTAGAAAAATATAATTAAATTATGATTTGAAACCAGGAATACAAAAGTGTAGACCTATTAAGTCTAGAATGGCTTAAGAAATGTGCACTATTTTACCGAATTCAGCATTTTTTGTATATATTAGCACTAAATATCTAAAGACTATCACGGTACTTTTGTCATGCTTATAAAATAAAAGGAGGATGTTGTTTTAATGACTAGTATTGCATACGACAACAAACTATGAGAAAAATATCTGTATAACTCTAAACATTTGCGAACTGATCACTATTTAGTATCAAATTTTGAACGTAAATAAAATTAAAACTAAATAATTGAAAAATTTCAAAACAGACTTTTAAAGTGACTAATGAAGAATATTTATAAATAGTAATTTTTAATAAATAGAAAAATTTCAATAAGAAAAACAAGAATTGAATTTTTAAATCAACAATTTGAGCATGTTATACCAAGTTTACCAAATATATTTGGGTAATATTTAAGACAATATCAAACTGTACCAGAATCTGGAGAGAAACTATTGGTAATCGAGGGATATAGGTTAATTTTTAACATTGTTTGATATATATATTTTTAATTAATAAATATTATTGAATTGATGATAATAAAAATGAAAATAGTCCCCTGCACATGACAGTATATCCTGACATTTCAACAATTGCATCCACATTTGAATAAGTTCATCAAAAGTCACAAAATTTATTATTCTTAATGCAAATGTACAAACTACATAACTTAGAAATATAATTTTTGTATATTTATTCACCAAATAGTGTGCTGTAATAATGATTAAAATTTCATCAAATTCTGAATACTTTTATCAAAGTACCGTGATAGTCTTTTACAAAATATTTTTACGGAATTTAGACAGAATCTGATGTAATATTAAAGAATTAGCATAGAATGTGATACATTCTCACCAATTAATATAATTTCAAAACAAAAACAAAATTCCATAGAATTTATAGAATATAGAATATTTATAGATGATCTTTCTCTATTTTTTCCAAGAATTTGAAAATTTCGGTTGGAAGTGGAAAAGGACAATTTTTCTCAAAAGACCAGTGAATTACTTTAATAATCCTGTAGTAATATAGTAATCCTTTAGTTATATACTTTTTTGACAGTTTTTCGTAGTTAAAACAATTTAATATCTAGAACAGGTCTTCCCTTGAG